>JAABKJ010001686.1:0-30011 GCA_011634705.1 Andricus grossulariae
TTGTCAGACAAGCCAAATACTATGATCGCCAACATCGCGACTTGCGATTTAAGGTAGGCGATAAGGTTAAGAAACCGGCTCAAGTGTATTCTAGCAAAAGTGGGCACGTAGCGGCAAAGCTGGCCCCAAAGTTCAGTGGCCCTTTCATTGTGGTGGAAGTAATCTCACCCAATATTTATAAACTGGCGTCGCTAGAAGGAAGATTAACGGGACGGTACCATGCCTCCCACCTTCAAAGGTATGTCGAGGAATCGGAAGACGAACCGAGTGGTTCGGAGGAGCTGGCGGAATAGGACTAGCCGAGAAAATAAGAGTTCTACGGCAAGTAGTCAAAAGAATCTTAGGTTCTGTTGTGATTTCATGTCTTGTATTAACTATGGAAGACTGTTAAAGTCCATAACCATTTAAAATCTGGATGAGATATTAGTAATCTCACCCTGAATTTGATTAATTTAAACCAGTTTTTAAAATATAAATACGGCATCAACTGTCACAAGCTTGGGAGGTTAGGTTAGTTGTTGAATAATTATTGATCCAAGTATATTTAATGTGAAATCATGACCTGAGAGGACCTACGACAGGTAGTAATTTACTTCGCTGTGTTTTCGTTTAAGCCATATTCTCACATTCGGTATCAGTCTCCAGGTCCAGCGCCCATGCTTTCCACTAGTCCACTTTTCCTGCCACCTTTGGATCAGGTTTCCCTTGCTTCATCTGGCTTTAACCCATTGTATGTCTCTGCTCTTTCCTGGGCTGAAAGCTCAATCGGGGGGATTCCCGCCATCACTCCTATCCCTTCTGCAGAGGTCGTGCGATACCTGCTGCATACTCTGATGCCCATGACTTTCTGGATTCTTGTGAGCTTCCTCAATATTTTTTTTTTTTTTGAAGGGATCTGTATCAAACTGGAGCCGCATACAACAACTGGGAATGAACCACGCTTACTAGGATCCGTCTCTTGGATGCTCTTGCTCCTCTAATGTTTGGCATTAATCCAGCTAGAGCTGTCATGGTCCTATCTGCTTTACACGACGCTATATTTACGTGCTCGCCGAATGTCATCTTGGTATCGATCCATATCCCTAGCTGCTTTAGGGCTTTGCTTGGACAAATTGTGACGGCTTGTACCTTGGAAGTGATCTGGCCTATTTTTCTCTTGTTTGTTAAAAGAACAGCTTCAGTTTTTTCCGGGGCTATTTCCAACTTCTTTTCCCTCATCCAGCTTACCACTCTTCGGATAGCTGCGTCTGCTATTCGCATTATCGTACATTCATTTCGCGCCACCACTACCAGGACAACGTCGTCAGCGAAACCTATGAGTTTAGCCTACTTATTCCCAGTCAAGAAATCGTACATTTAAAAATATTTCCAGAAAGAAATAAGAGAAAAAAGTCGTTCCTATGTTATCATTCCTGTGAGTGCTTAAAGTCAGAGCTAGATCTTTTTTCACTTCCTTCAACACAGACATATATATAAAGCTCGCAATGGGTTCATTGTAACCCTGCTGCTTTACTCATCGATGACGCCCTCATTGAGTTTGTTGTTCCTGGCCATGGTGTTGATACCTTGACCTAGCACACACTTTGCTCAGTATTAGAGTAAAACTAGTAACTTCTGCAGGAGTAGCCGCAAATACCGTCCAGCTAGATAAAGAAGGACCAGCAAACAATCTTATGCATTTGCTGTTTAATCAGGTTGACGTATATTTAAATCAAAAAGTAGTATCACCTTCTTGTAACTTTTGTGCATATCGAGCATACATCGAGACTTTACTTAACTACGGCCCAGATGCCAAAGACAGTCATCTTACATCATCTTTGTAGCATAATGATACTTCTGGAAGAATTGATGATTTCAAAGCTAATGTGGGTTTAAATTCTCGGCAGAAATATTTTGGTGCTGATGAATCTATTGATCTTATTAGCCATTTGCACTGCGACGTCAGATAAATCTCAAAGATAAAGATAAATCTCTTATCAATGGTATGGAATTCCAACTTCGGCTAAATCGCTCAAAGACACTTTCTGTCTCATGGATGGTACAAACAGCTGTTATGTACATCACAAACCTGGAGGAACTAAGCTGCCCTACGTTCAAGAGGTTGGCGTTCTTCGATGAGTTTTGCTTTCATCATGGGGTGAAATAGGACTAAACATTTGTGTATGCTTTTGATGATGCTCTGAGACTGAAAAACTGAATTGAGAAGGAAAGACTAGATGGTGTGCTTTCATACTCATACAATAAAACATCAGCCTGCAGTACGTGTCCAGACACATCATCTGCAACCGTTGGACATAACCTTTCATACACTTCAGAATATTCGAGTGGGATACTGTAGAATTGTTCGCAGAAACAAATCTGATATCTTCAAAAAAGTATGAACAGTCTCCAGATACTGCAAGTGCTTCGCCTCACAAAAACAAGACTAGTCGGTGTATTCTCAGTCGATCAGAGTCCCAAGCGATGGACAAAACCATCTGCAATTGTTCCTAATACGGATGGACAAAAACAACCTGGTACCCATTAGGTCGCCATGTACGTCGAAAACAACGGACGGGCTACCTACTTTGTCAGTTACGGGCTACCTTCTCTTGTACCTGAACACCTTCGTTTGCGGAAGATTGTTCCTTCTACAGGCGGAATACGAAAAGACTGCAAAGGGTGACTTCGGATATATGTGGTCAGTACTACATTATATTTCCTCATTGCATGTGTCATATTTATTCTTTGTCTGACTTTACTTATTTATTTACGAGTAATCCAGAAGGAAATGATAATATCGTCCATAAATTGAAAAAAAAACTGTTGAAGAGAAATAAATGAAAAAAAAACCCTTCCTCTATGAGAAAACGACGTACAAGTGGTGGTAAATATTGTAAACAAAATAGTGCTATTGTATCATGTACATAGACAGCATCATCGAAATTAACCACACTTTTCTTACTGTAAAATATACGTCAAGTGTTATGATTATTATGTGTATTCTATTTTTCTTGTGAAAATGTTTTACTTAATGACTTTAACTCAATTAAAATGTAAAATGTTATATTTTTATATGAAATAATATCAACCCTCTTGTGTATAAGTAGCATTTTAGTATAACATTGATGATAGAAATCAGATTTGGGGTCCACTCTTAAGCGATATATGATCTAACTAAGGTAAGAGAGAAAGCGCGGTACCATTAGAGCGAGATAATTGAATTCATATGGAGTGAAGGGTGTCAGCTGCTCATAGGCACACAAGCTACCGACGAGGGGGACTCACGCCATAGTGCAGAGGGGGGAGTGGATGGAAAAGTGGAAGGGATGTCTGTTCTTAGTGACGCTTTACTACTTTCGTCTTTTTTGGTTTATTTTAACTAGTAGAAAATTCATCTCTTTTTTGTTTGGAATTTATCTTTTTGAGATCAAAATTCAAATATTTGGTTTAAAATTCAACTATTTTGGTAAAAAATTCAACTATTTGGTGTCGGTTTGAAAATTCTACTGTTTTGTGGAAATTTCATGTATTTTGGTGAAAATTCGTCATTTTCGGTTGAAAATTAATCTTCTCTTTTAGAGATTCATCATTCTATTCAAAGGTTTTAAATATTTCGTTGAAAATTCGTGCTTTTGTTCATGAATTCAACCTTTTTGGTCAAAAATTCTACTCACTATAGAAGAACTAATTAGAAATACGAAAAAATGCAGAATAAACGTGGAATCCATGAATAACCGACGGCTTCCTAACTTTTTTTAGCGAGGGAGGGGGGGAGTTAAAAATATCCCAAAATTGGTAACGTAGTTTTTGGATGACCCCTAATCAGGACTTCAACATAGTCACTTTCAGTGCCTTTTTTGTCAAATTATTTGAATAATTTAAATGGATTTTAATTAATATAGGATATTTTTAAAAATTCAGTGGAAATTTTAAAAGCTTCAAAAAGCTTCAAGGGATTTCAAAATATTTGAAAGGATTAGAAATATTTTACGGTATTTTGAAAGTTTTGAATGATTTTTTAATAGATTCTGATGATTTGATGGTTTTCCAAAGGATTTTAAATATTTCAGGGCGAGGGGTTAATTATTCGGACCTTTTGTGTACACTAGTTTGCAAGATTGCAAGATTGCAAAATATTTCATGGATTAAAGGACATTCATTGCAGAGAATCATTATATTCGACAAAATTATAGGATAATCAGCAATATATAGAATCAATAATACAAAAATATTGAAGGAATTAATGTAAAATTCAGATGAACTACAACGAAAAGATTTATTTTAGACCATTCACAATCTCACATGGAAGTACACAGAAATAGCGATTCTGCCTAAATGAAGTTCACGCATCAAAAATCTATGAATTACCTTCATATCTGTAAAATCTCTTAAAATGTAATTCAAATCCATATGAATACTTTTTGGAGTCTCTTGAAATCCCTTGATAGCTTTAATAGTATATTATGCACCTAGGGGGAGAAAAAGTGCCTCTCCCCCTTCGCGCATACGATATTTTCTATAACAAATGGATGATATCAGACATTTTTCGAAATACAGTCATGATTTCAGTTCATATTAAATTTTGAATAAAGAAGCATACAATTTATGTTAGCTCATTCCAAATTATCAAAAATTCAATAAAAAAATTGCCAGATTCAATTTAAATATGTCTATAAATTTTCGGAAATTTATGAAAATTTTTGTTCATTTATGTTAATTTTTCCGGTAAATGTGTTCACTTACCACATATAACCCAAAATTCATTTTTAGAAATTCATGGATTTCCGGAAATTTTTGGTAATTTATGGCAATTTTACGGGTAAATATAGTAGCTTACCATAAATTACCCAGGATTCATTTTTTTAATTTTCATAAATTTCCGGAAATTTATGAAAATTTTCGGCTATTTATGGTAATTTTGCCTTTAAATATGATAACTTACCATAAATTATCTAAAATTCATTTTTTTTAATTCCAATGAATTTCCGGAAATTTATGACAATTTTTGGCCATTTATGGTAACTTTACCGGTAAATATGGTAACATACCATGAATTATCTTAAATTCATTTTTAAAAATATGCATAAATTTCTGGAAATTTATGAAAATTTTCGGTGATTCAACGTAATTTTACTGGTAAATATAGTAACTTACCATAAATTACCAAATCTTCAATTTTTTAAATTTCCATGAATTTCCGAAAATTTATGAACATTTTCGGTCATTTATAGTAATTTTACCTTCAAATGTGGTAACTTATGGTAGTTTATGGTAATGTTACCGGTAAATATGGTAACATACCATGAATTATCTCAAATTCATTTTTAAAAATATGCATAAATTTCTGGAAATTTATGAAAATTTTTGGTGATTTATGGTAATTTTACTGGTAAATATATTAACTTACCATAAATTACCAAATATTCAATTTTTGAAATTTCCAGAAATTTATGAAAATTCTCGGTAATTCATGTTAATTGTACCGGTAAATATAGTGACTTACCATTAATTACCCAATATTCATTATTTAAAATTTCCAGAAATTTATGAAAATTTTTGGTCATTCATGATAATTTTACCTTTAAATATGGTAACTTACGATAAATCATCTAAAATTCATTTTGTTACATTTCCATAAATTTCCGGAAATTTATGGAAATTTTCGGTCATTTATGGTAATTTTACCGGTAAATATGGTAACTTACCATAAATCACATAATATTCATTTTTAAAAAATTTCATAAATTAATATAAAATATGGCGACTTTCCATAAATAACCGCAAAATTCTCTCATCTGCAACCAAAATTTCCTCACAGTTTTTACGTTGAGTGGACTGATAATTGCAAAATGCAAGGTCATAGATGTATAATTTTCATTATACACCTCTGACGTCACTTTTCAGTCCCTAGGGAGTAAAAAGTAGAGCTTTAGCCCCGCTTCATAAGCGTCGAAAAGGGCTGAAATCATGCATGTGTCATACAAAAATATATTCAAGTCCATCAAAGTGTTTGAAATCTGTTAAAATCTGTTACGTCCAATTGGAATACAATTTAATTTATTACGTACAGTATAGATAATTTGAAATCCCTTGAATATAAATTAAATGAAACTTCTTCTTTGAAGTTCTCTAGAAAAAAAGTTAAAATTCCTATAAATTTTTGAAATCCCTTACAATCCTTGGAGATTTAATAAAATTCTTTGAATCTTGTGGAATTCTTTGGAATACCGTGAAATCGCTTGAAAGCTGTGAAATCGTAAATAATAATCGTTTAAAATACAATAAAATTTGAGTTATTTTCCAACGTTCTCTAGAGGTCCCTTGAAATCTTTAGAAATCCTACTAAATTCGTTGAAACCCTTTGACATTTCGTATATGAAATCTTTTAGATCCCATTAGAGTTCCTTGAAATCTTTAAGAACGTAAAAATCCACTTAAAAATATGTAGATCATTTGAAAGCCCTCAAATATAATTTAAATTGAACGCATTTATTAAAGTTCACTGAAAAACCCCTGTTTAAATCCTCAGATGTCCTCAGAAATCTTTGAAATCCTTGCAAATTTATTCAAATCTTTGAATCTTTGTACAATTCATTGAAATACCCTAAAATACCTTGAAATCGTTGAAATCTTTCAAAATTTTTAAATTAAGGTCGGAAAGAAATCTATTTTATTATGAATAATTTTATGCCAAATGAGCACGAAAAAGATTCACAATTACAAAAACAGAATTCCAAACTATCTCACTTTTCGGCTCATTAGAGAACAAAATAACCAAATGAAAAAAGAGGGAGAAAAAGAGAAAAAGTCCACCAAAAATCAAGTGGAAATAAATAGAAGTTCCTTAAAATCCTATTAAATCCCTGAAAATCAGTGAAAGTCCCTCCATATTAGTTTGAAGCATTTATTATCCCTTAAAATATTCTCATATGTCTGAAGGTCATTGTTTATTTTGAAAGGTTCCGTATAAGCTGTAGGGTTGCAAATTTATAATAATGTGATAAGAATTGATTAAAATGGTTATCCCATTCGCAAAACTTCTGCAATTTTGGTAGTGTTAGTGTTTTACGTATTCCAAATACCAGATAATAGTTAATATATGGGTACAACACCCTAGAGTTCGTGCACCGTTTCTGCAGCTACAATAATAGGCTTTGATAGCATATTTCCCTTCCCCCTTTTTTTCTGTTACAATATACATATTGTATTTCGTTTTATTGAAATGTCTCGACTGTATTCTTCCCCTGATAAATAATGGGTTTTCTATTTCTAATCCGTAAGAATAAAAGTCGAATTTTTCAATATTGGTACATATTTCAATTCGAAACCTGCCATTATTAGCAGCGTGTTCACTATAATAGGATTTAGCTTATTTTATTTGATGGTTTCCTGTTGGAATCGGGAGACATTCTAATTTATGTCACTACTTGACAGGAATTTTCTTGATTGACGATTAATGTGAGTTTTTTGTAAGATTTCTCCTAGGAAGTTTCGTTGAGTAATTCTAGACATCAGTTGACATATTTCCTGAAAATCATCAACGTCTGAAATAAATCTAGTATGAAACTCATTATGAATCGCAGCTGCATTCTTCAAATCCGGCATCAAGTGTAGTACCATAGGCGCTTGCCACACTTAATCGAAATATTTAAAACAGGTCTTCAAATGGCCATTCATCGATTCTATAACATATTTAACCTTAGTTACAAAACAAGACCGATTTGCACTCATGTCACAAAGTTGATTTTGTCACTTTTGTATCGATTCCGGCATTTTTGCGATGAATCCTTCACTTTCGAGATATGAAACTGTATCGCGGAATCCCCTACCTACTACATACATATCTCCTCTTTGGAATTTAGAGTTAACTTCAATCATATTTTTTAGAATGTCCATTATTACATTAGCATCATTCTGATTTTCTGGAAAAGGGCCAATAATATCTATGATCAAACCACTCGGCGTAACACATATCATTGGTTTAATCCAACACCGCTGCTTATGAACACTGTAGGTTTTCCACTGGAACGTATTGTTCCTACTTTCATTGATATCAACATATGTACAATCCCAAATAGTTATGAGAGAGTGAGAATCATTGTTATCAAAAAATAAATTGCAGGAAAAAGTTGTTCGCTGTTGTGCTAATTCATCCCTCATAAAATTTTAAAAACCTAAACGTTTGATAGGATCATTCCTCTTAACATTTCTATCATATCGGTTATTTGATCAGCATCAAAAGTGATTTCGCATTAAGGAGGAACTTCCTTCCAATGAAGTTTATCATGATCAGCACAGACTCCTCCATTCTGGGGAATATAATATCGAAAATCACACAATACTTGTGCACTTGTTTGTTGTGATATACGGAACCGGCCCGATTTACATTCAAAAATACAAGTTGATTGTGTATTGGATGCTCTTCCCAAGTCGAGTCTGATCATGTGTGGTTCATCCTTATCAGTGTTGTTTTCCTCTTCCGGTATACCCTTATCGATATCCGTGGACCGCTTATTGCGAAGAAATCTTATCCAGTAGTTGTAGCATACATAATCATCTACACTTATGCTACGATTTCCTTAAAAAACTGATTCTTCCTTGAAATGTTGATAAGCTTCTTCGTTTTTTGAAGATCCCGAAGAAGGATGCTTTCGTAGAGGTTTCCTCGACTTTACAAGGCTCATCTCACACGAGTAACAACGAAGGCTGTTAATAGAGCCAGTTGTCCTTTCAGGATGTTCCCGTACCAGAGGCTGGTCCACCCCTTCTGGCACATTCGCCGCTCGCATTTCATCCCCTCCAGGATGGACTCCAGAGGCATCAAAACACATACCAGTACTTAATCTTCTAGCCATGATGGCATAACACGACCCGCTTTGGCCATCACCGCGAGGAGGTGCCCTGAATGCAAAAAGATGTTGGATGCTTCCTCATGGCAATATATTAGTAAGTATGTTAGGAAGATCATTTACTTCTTGAGTGATACGGGTCAACTACAATACAAAATATACTTTGAACCCCCACGGTAGCTTACGCACACAAGACAACGAGATAAAAACCTCATATTCATATAGTACTCTCTCTCTAGTTTATATGTATAGACAATTCAACTTTGGGCAACAATTCAACAATTCATCATGGTACGGAAACTCTAAAAAACAAATGCTAGGAAAAGTCAAAAGTGAGGCGTGGTAAAAAAAATTACGGTTCCATAGGAAACAAAATCAGAGAACAGCTGACACCGGAAAAGGTTGTGCTTGTACTAGGTATAGATTATGAATATTTAAGGGCATGCACTAGAGTATCACGTAACCAATTACAGGGCTTAAATGCCCTAGCTAACATCGAATTAATGCAATTGTATTATAGAAAACAAATAAGACCCCAAATGGGCGAGACAGACTTCCCACACAGCATGATATGTTGCTGCAAGATGTCTTGTAAGATTCGCAATATTTTTTAGACGTTTTTCAGAAATGTTTCTGAAATAAAGATATGTCCCTTGCACAGATCATGCACAATATTGTATGCAATATTTGTGAAATATTATTTGAATATTTTCAAAATATTACAAGCAAGATTTAGAAATATTTCATAAAACATTTTAAAAATATTTGGACAATATTTTGAGGAATATTATCTGTATGGTTGCTGCCACTTTTATTAGACATTGGAATATTTTTGAACAAGGCAAGTAATATTTTAGTGAAATGTTTCTGCAATATTTTCGTTTAAAGTTTTTTAAAATTATTTTTAAACATAACAAATAATATTTTACTGAAATGTTTCTGCAATATTTTATATTTACTTCAGGAAACCTTTCATAGGAATAATTTAGAAGCGTCTTTAAACCCATTGTGCAACATTATCAAAATATTTCATTGTAAAATTTGCAAAATCTTTTATAAATGATTTCATGCAATATTTATCCAATTTTTTACCATATTTTTTGAAAATATTTTTGACCAAGACAAGTAATATTTTAGTGCAATGTTGCTGCAATATTGCTGCAAAGTTTCTTTAAATTATTTTTATACATGACAAGTAATGTTTTAGTGAAATGTTTCTGCAATATTTTAGATTTACTTCAGAAAACATTTCATAGAAATAATTTTAATACGTCTTTGAAACCTGTGTGCAACATTATCAAAAGGTTTCGTTGCAACATCTTCAAAATCTTTCATAAATGATTTCGTGCAATATTTATGCAATCTTTTACAATGTTTCTTGAAAATATTTTCGAACAATGAAAGTAACATTTTAGTGCCATGTTTCTGCAATATTTCTGCAAAGTTTCTGCAAATTATTTTTTAACATTACAAACAATATTTTAATGAAATATTTCTGCAATATTTCAGATTTACTTTAGGAAACATTTCGCAGAACTCATTGTAAAACGTCTTTGAAACCTTTGTGCAACATTATAAAAAGGTTTCATTGTAATATTTCTTTGAAATTTTCGCTGCAACATTTCATGCCGTGTAGGTTGCTCTTATATATTTTGAACGATTTCCTGAAATTTTAGCACAGTATTTACCTTTTGCAAATAATTTTTTTTGTTCGCGAGGGCTGATGGAAAATGTTCTTATAACACACCGAGAAGGGTCCGCACCTCTCGCTAGTGTGGGGATGCTGATGTCATCAATAAAACGAGCCTAATATATATAAATATACACGAAGATCTTAATTTGATCATTATAGAGACGCCTTCGACATCTTGGTTGGGTGTAGTTGGTCGGACTGCCTTGCTACTCTACCTGCTGTGGGTTCTGCTGGTTCCCTTATTCTGATTTTACACATCTTCACTATTCCAACCAAAGAGGAACGCATCGTCCTCAATAGCACGACAATGTCGCACAACGGGCTCGTTGGCCTTAGATCATCCTGCTTTTGGGCGTGGTTGTTTCCTGGTGTGTGTGTTTCGGGCTGCAGTTATTAGCTTGCAGCTTCTCTGGCTCCAGAATTCATCTCGTCGATTTTCTTCTATCATAGGACAGTTTCCACGTAACTGGCCACTAATTCCCAATGATCCTCACTAGTCAGAATCACTTTTATGAGAGCGTCTGATGTAAAAACACCGACCTCGCTTTGCAGCCTTTTTCTCTCTTGTACCCACCTGTTTCACTCGAAAAAGGCGTGGAGCGCATCGCGGTCATTTCTACAGTAAACGCAGTCTGGCTTCTCGGCTTTCTCCATTTTATGTAGGTGGACCCGGAATAGCCCATGCCCAGAGAGCATTTGAGTTATGTAGAAAATCATTTCTACATGTTGTCGGCTTACCCACGCATTTATATCGCATATCAGACTGAAGGTCCATTTGTCTCTGGTTTCTCCATTGCATCTTGCTTGCCATTCTTGCATCGTTTGTGCCCTGGCTTCTTTTTCGGCTTCAAACTTGCCGCACTCGGTTTTCCTCGAGTATACAGCCTTGCGTTCCGCTACATGTAGGTCAATGCGAATGATTCCTGCAATTGCCAATGACGCTGGTTTCGAGACAGTGTGATAGGCACATCCACGCTCAGCGCTCCTCTCGACCTGTACACCTGCCATTCGTTTGTGGTATTTCTCTATTCTAAGAGCATACGCCCAAGCTTCGGCTCCATATAGTAGAATGGAGTGCGTCACCTACATTAGTAGGCATCGTCTGCTCGGTTTTGGACCTGCTATGTTGGCCAATAGTCGGCTGAGGTTCGTCGTGACTGTAGACGCCTTGTCAGCTGCTCGTTTAATCTGCTCCCAGAAAGTGAGCTTATTATCGAGCAGGATGCCCAGATGTTTTGTTGATTTGTTTGTCATTATTTCTTCGCTTCCAACCTGCATTGGGATCTCTAACTGAATCCGTTTTGTTGATAGGATCACTATCTCTGTCTTCTGGATAGCTAGGCTCAAACCATGATCTACCATCCATCGTTGGACTCGTCTCATGATCTCGTTCAACTTCCATTGAGCTTGTTCAAGGTCGCGAGCAGGTATGGTCGCTACTATGTCATCTACGTATCCCACGAGCTTTGTGTCTTCCGGCATCTCGGTTCGTAGGATGCCGTCATAAGACGCATTCCATAGGTCTGGTCCCACGATAGAGCTTTGGGCAGCTCCCGCAGTGATGTTCTTCTGACAAGATCCTGCCCTCGTTTCGTTCAGCTGCACCAGATCCTTCAGGTAATTGTTCACCATCCGGATAAGGTACACTGGTACTTTGAAGTTATACTTCAGTGCATGTAGCATGTCACTCCATTTTGCTTATTTGAAAGCGTTTTTATCGCCAAGTAGTACAAGTATCACAATTTTTAGGGAGTAGTGACCTACTTGTCGTTCCTCCCGAGCAGTGTTAACTACTTGTGACACTGCATCTACCGTGGGCATCCCTTTCCGGAAGCCATACTCACTGCTGGATACATCTCTAGCTGCCTGTATAGCCGATTGTAGTCGAGGTTTCAAAAGGCTCTCTAGTAGCTTCCCTGCCATGTCCAGCAGGCACAGGGGTCTGAAAGATGACGATGAGGTTGGGTCGCCTTTGCCCTTTTCTATTAGTACCAGCTTTTGTCCTTCCACTGTTTCGCGAATGTATCAGTCTTGAGGCAGCTGTTGTACATGTTTAGCATTATCCCGAGGCTCACATCTACAATCGCTTTTATAGCCTCCACTGGGATGCCATCTGGGCCTGATTCCTTCTTATTTTGCAGTGAACTTGCTGCCGTTAGAAGCTCCATCTCGGTGAAGAGCGGGATTTCATGCGTTATTGAGTACAGGTCTTCTTCTTCCCGCAGTTGGTGTGTGGGGAAAAGCGTATTCACAATGCTTGCAATTTTTTTGTCATTACGCGGTCCCACTGAGTTGAGTTCTCCAAGATTGCGAGTTACAATCTTGTAGCCCAGACTTCAGGGATCCTTATCCACTGCATCCTTGATGTTCTGCCACCCAAGGATCTTGCTCTTCTTTAGGGATTTACCCAATTCCTTCTTGGCATACTTGAATGCTGCGATTCTCAATGCTGCTTCGGCTGGTCGTTTCTTCTTGACACGCTAAGCTCTACGCCTTAGGAAAAAGCATTCCCCCCGGCGATTTGCAATCTCATCCGACCACCAATAGGCCGGGCGTCGATTGTCGCGTGGTCTTTTCTTCAGCATAGATGCGTCGCAGGTTTGACGTATCAACTGCACCGTGGTCTCAACAACCCTTTCGGTGTCTTCTTGAGCCATCGCAGCTACTGATTTCTGCCCGCTGATAAGCGTGGATGCCATCTTTTGCTTGTCCATCTTGGCGATATTCCATTTATGTTGTTGTTTGGACGCTTTATGCTTTTTCGATGTAGAAACATTTGTATACTGAAGTTTATATACAAATGGTCACTTTCAGTGTGTAATTAATATCGTGGCCCTCTTATACATGCCCTCAAGCTTAATATGAAGTTATGACTAAAATATAAGAAACAAATTGAAGCTGAACGCTTTGAAATTGAGATTAAACAAATCTGAGCTATATATTTGAAACTGCCATATACTTTTCAAAATTCAACCATTTCTATTTTAACTCGACGGTTCCGAGCCATTTTGACGTATCTCCAGCGAATGCGTTAAAACTGTCGGATCTCGTTGTTGTGTGGGAAAACTATCGTAACTCGCAGCACCAATTCCATAGTCTCGTATCTCTTGATAGTCTTTTATAAGTGTCGTAACTCGCTTTTTAAGGAAATATTGATATTCATATAGTCTATTGAACTGAAATGTTGTAAATTTAATTGTACTATTACTCAGTTTGTGAAAAATTAATAGAAAAAATGGGACGTAATTGAAAGTTTGGTGAATTATGATTTTTCGATTTTGTTCCGTTCCATACTGTCGTAACTGTTGCCTGAATTATTTTCGAATTAACTGAAGTAACGTCTGAAGCAGAGAAAACAGTTGAAAGAGTGTCATTTTATTTGATGTTTCATGTTTAAATCTGTCAGAAATTGCGTTGCACTTCTATGAACTTGGTGCTGCGAGTTGCAATACTTTTCCAACATGACAACGAGATCCGATAGTTTTAACGCATTCGCTGGAGATACGTCAAAATGTCTCGGGACCGTCAAACTGAAAAAAACTTCAATTTACTAAACAGAAGAATTTAAAATGCGGCGTACAAAATTCACCACTATAAAATTTTAGCTTCATAATTACACAAATAGTTCCGCTATTTACGTAGGCTTCCAATTTCAAATATTTCAATTATTAACTAAGAAATAATTATGAACTAAGCCACAATTGACGCATTTTTTTCTCATTTTGCAGATTTCCTGTAGAAAAAAATCGCTGAAGCTGGCGTTAAGGGCATAACACGTCAATCTAGAATAGAACTATCACAAAATCATTTGACAGCCAAAATTAACCACGTAAGGAGGAGCATATCGTTTTTAATCCTGACATTTTTAAAGTGTGTGTGTGTGCGGCCCGGTTCGGTTCTTGACGTGTTTTTCGGTTCGTCTCGCTCTATCCTTGCCATAACTTCTGTATTACGTAATATTGTACTTTGAATTGTATCCCAGTGATTTGATTTGTGTTCAGAGTGCAGTATGTATGTTGCATTTTGTGATTTTTAAGCTATTTCGTGCTTAAAAGACTGTTTCTCAGTTTCGGAGGTCGACAGCTTCTGCGCAGTTAGTACGTATTATAATGGGTGCTTGTCCCAAGTGCAATTAGACCATATCCAGTGGATCGCGGGGTGCTGTTCCCTGCATAAAGTGTGCTGTATTTAGCCGCTTAGCCTGCGTCAATGCCGGATTACCAGAAAAAGCTTTTGATGACCTGAAAAAGGAAATAATCGGTAGATAGAGGAAATATTGAAAATCCTGAATAATCAATCATTAGATAGAGCAGTGAAGTTCAGTTACATTAGTACAACTTTCGTAGCCTGCATGGTACATTGTACCATGCTCCACTCTTTAAAAATCTTTTTCTAGAAGTCATGAATTTTTATTCAAATTCTAAGTTCTTTATCACAATGAAATAATTACCTAAAATTTTTTTTTTTTTAAATGTTAATCTCATTTTTTCTTATATAATAGCAATTTGGCTTTCTATGGTATGGTTACAGAAACAATGGTGTAATATCATTATTGTTTGGCTATTTGATCCCCGTTGATGAATATATCATTAACTTTTTTCAGTTTTTTATACCTTTTACATATATGCACAAGGTATAAAAAACTGAAAAAAGTTATCACTACAATATTATTTGCCAAATTTTATATGCAATATTGTGCATGATCTGTGCAAGGGACATATCTTTATTTCAGAAAAAAATTTTATAAATGTTTCAAAAATATTGAGAACCTTATAAGAAACCTTGCAGAAATCTTGCCGCAATATATCATGCTGTGTGGGTATGTATCTTCAGATAGCAAACATGATCTCATATTTAAACTAGTAGTTTTTCATTTTGATTCTAGTCTTTCTGACAGTACTTGTATACTATTAGGCTCGATTATGTACTTTAAATACCTTAAATGTTCTAATTTCATATCAATAGTCACATCTCTCCCGATATCCATATATCGATCTATGAAATCATGTTCACTTTTGTTGAAGATTTGTCTAGGGATCTACGACACTGTTATTGACATTGTTCATTATTTCTTTAGTATTTTTCTTACTTATATTCATTACAGATTTTCTAGAATCAATTGCATTCACTTAGTTTGGGGTGTTGATAATAGTTTTCTGTCTCAGTCAATTTTTACGTGTGCTGCGTGAACTTCCCATGTCTGAATTGTTTCTCTATACATCGTTTCTCCTAACATATACAAGAATACCTTAAGCATTTGCCATGTGAACGCCCAGTCTCTCTTGGCACATTTTCTAAAATTCAAGCATTTCTTCAGTACATGTTTCTACCATATTGTAGCTGTTTCTGAGTCCTGGTTAACTCCAACTATACAGTCTAGCCTCGTTGCAATTGACAACTATTCGCTCTTCCGAAGAGGCAGAGACGAGAGAAGGGGTGGTGGAGTTTGTCTTTTTCTGCATAAAAGTCTAAATGGAACTATGGTTGGTGTGAGTTCAGTAGGTACTTACCCCACAACCAAATTTATCTTTGTTGAAGTTAAGTCAACTTCTGATAGTGTTTTAGTGGGAATAGTTTATAAACCACCTAATTCCTCCTATGGCACAGAGATTGAATCGGTAGTTTATTGATTTATTCCTAACTTTAATAATATTATCCGTACTGGAGATTTTAAGACTAACTTAAATCTCACTTTCAATAATTCTAAATATCTAACATCTTTGCCACTCTCTTTAACTGCGACTTGATTAACATTACCTCTAATTCTTTCTATAATCTAAATTCATAAACAACCCAAATACTGGTGCGGAATCTTTCTAAAATTGATAAACATACATTCCACGAACATCTAAGGACGTATGATTGGAAGAAAATATTACTATATACAGATATAAATAACAAAATCGACGCTCTGGCATAGAGATAAAGCACATAGAGATAAAAAAGAGGACATATGGCATTTGCTTAGACGTTTGCACCTAATCCCACCCAAACACGAATCTATAAATGTTAATTTTCCGCCTGTTGACCTTTTAAAAACTTTTTTTTACATTCCAAGTTCAAGACTTATCAATACTTTTGGAAAAAACATTTGAATTCAAATCAAATACCATTGAAACTGATGGAATATCAATTAAAATGATTAAACTTGCCCTTCCAATTATCTTTCACTGTCTAAACCACTTGAGAAAATTGTTCACCTGCAACTTTCCAAATTGCTCGAAATATCTAAGGCCATTGACCCGCTGCAATCAGGTTTTCGGCAAAACATAACATTCTTACTGCTTTCCTTAATCTAACGACGGATCTCAAATTAGCAATGGACAATAGGGAGATCACGATTATTTTCCTATTTGATTTTTCGAATGCTTTTGATATTGTCAACCATACTTTACTCCTAAAAAAATTATAATTTTTTAACGTGTCAAACTTTGTCCATTAAATGGTTTAAATCCTATTTTAACAATTGATCTGACAGAATCATCAATAGTAGTGGTGAGCTTTCTGGCTGGTGGGAGGTCAAGAATGGGGTTTCTTAGGGCTCCATTCTGGCACCCCTTCTCTTCAATTTGTTCACTTCTGACCTTGGAAGTGAATTTCAACATTGCAGACACCACGAATATTCTGACGATTTTAAAATTTACTTCTTGGGACCAATTTCTTCACTGAGTAGATTACTTGTTCCAGTCCGGGATGATATTGATCGCGTTATCCTCTGGACAAGAAAGAATAGACTTACTCTTAACCCAGGCAAAACTAAGACAATTGTTGTTGGGTACACTTCATCTCCATCGCTTAAAACACTGGCATCATTTCCACGCCTTCGTATTGAGAATCACACTATCCCTTTTTCGGAAGTGGTTAACGATCTGGAATATTTCCATCACCATACCTTGTCCTGGCAGGAACAGGTGTAGAGTATCTCAAGAAAAATATACAGAATTCTATAACAAATATAGAGGAATAAGGACGTTTTACCTACCTCCACTCGGAAACTTTTGGTTAAGAGTATAATCCTGCCCCATTTTGACTACGGTTGTTTAGTATATGACGATTTGACCGACGATTTAAATTTAAAACTCAAGCGTGCATTAAATGCCTGTCTCCGTTTCATCTACAATTTGCCTGAATACGAATACATAACAGAGACCTTCCAGCACAGTCTAAGCTTCATAAGAGACATGAAATTCTGAAGATTTCTTTTCACAGCACATGTCAGCTTTAGTTTATAGATTAAATTGTAAAATTAATCAAGTATTCTGCCGATCAGTACTTGCACAAAGTAAAACTAAAATTTTATTATTGAATTTCAGTTTCTTTTCATAATAATTTATGATATGCCATTTCCTGTCGCTTAAGTTTCAAGTTCAACTTTCAAAATTGTAGTATTTTACTATTCTGAAAGTAATGATGAAAGAACTGGACATGGGAAAGTATATAAGAAACCATGTTGGAAACTATATCGAAAACTACAAGGGAAACTAAATAGGATACGGGCTCAAATTACTATATAGTTTTCTGTATATTTCCCTATTTAGTTTCTTGTACAGTTACCCATATAGTTTCTTACATAGTTTCCTATATAGTTTCCTATATAGGATTCTTCAAAAGGGTATCTCATCTTTAACGTTAACATAACATTAACTTAACTTTACTCTAACGATAACTTAACATGAAATTATCGTAGCTTTAACCTTAACTTAAAATTAACTTAACGTTACTTCAACGTTACTTCAACATTACTTTGACATTACTTTAACGTTAATTTACTAAAAATTGATTTACTTTATGATTTATCAGTCCAGCTGTTTTGTGAATTATAAAATCAAAGCTTTTGAAAAAAAATTATGTTACCACGTTGTTTTAAATTTTGTTCTACAAGGTAAATATCTAGATATTTGACTTCTTAAATTTTTTGTTCATTGAAGTCACCAGCGAGGGCTTCATCCTCAAAATCTTTCGTTCTGTACGTTCCCAGTCTGGTAGGCACAATGTGATCGACAGTAAATATTACTGTTGTCCAGTTAGATGCAGTCAGCCACGTTGCATTGGGCTAACTCTCCGATGAAAAAAATTATGCGGTTACGTCACCAGTATCGCGCTGTGCCACCCACAATATGCCTCTCTCGGATGAAGGGCATGGTTCAGTTGGGAGTAGCAATAGGACAGAACAGAGGCGACGACCAGGAAATGGCCTTGAATAAACCGGGGACATTGCCTGATCGGAGCAACTCAGGAGTGATATCCTTACCTGTTGGCCAAGAAGCTCACCATCGAGAAGAGGATTCATGCAGATGTTACATGACCGTTGGCTCAATATGCACCCGGAAGATGCTCATAAAACTCCTTATTATTTCAGAGATTAGGTATCCTTCTTGCGTAAAAACGGATACGAAGCTCTTTATCGGCAAGAAGAAGAGTAACATCCCCCAGCGAACATACCATCCGTTCCAGCAAGACTACCTTTACAGATAGCCAATAATACCAACATGAGAAGTAGAAGATCTTTCCACCGAAATGTCTTTTTCAGGAAGGACAAATTATTTGTAGCTGATACTGCTCTCCCCGATTTGATTCGCGAAGATTTCAATCTCTGGAATCCGAACTGTGTAGTTTACGAGAAGGCGGTCGCCTTGCTTGGCGACAATAGAAGTAACGATACGGCAGTATGCCTTAGTAAGACTCGCGAGCATATTGCACAGTGTCAGTTTAAAATTGAAAATGTGAGGCGGCATTCATCATATATTCAGTGCGCGATTAGCTATATGAGGTCAAATAAAATATTCATTCCAAAAGTTACGGCACTTGCTCAACACTTGAGGAAAGCAAATCAGACGCTGGAAAAGTGTAAACTGTTGACCATCAAGCAGCACTAGAGGCAAAAAATAAGATCTCTTTCAACAGAAAAATTCCAACTTTTCCACTCATCCTTCCCGTCTGTTCAATAAAACTTCACGTGCCGTTTCTTCAGATATATCACACTTTCGTATCTTTTGCCAAAGGCAAAGGTTGCAAGGTCCAGATGAAGAGTTTCCACTGATGACTGCTGAAAAATTGAAGAAACTAATCGCTAGAACTAAGAACTTTTCAGCGCCAGGGCTAGATAAAATCAATAACTTTTTGTGGAAGATGTTCACTTATATGCACCAACATCTAGCTCGTATATTTACTACTTTCTCAAACGGAGAACAATTCATCCCGCAGTGGCTAGTGGAAGGATGCACGGTATTGATCCCTAAGAATAGAGATTTGTCAAGTCCAAAGAACTACAGGCCCATAGATTGCTTAAACATCAGCTACAAGCTATCCACTAGCATCTTCGAAGAGAGAATATTAACATCTATCAAGTCGGTATGGTGTGCAATAGTTAAACAACGTGGATGCAAGAGGGGGCTGGCAGATTGCAGGAACAACCTGTTAATAGACTGGTGTATCACCCAGGAATCGATCAGGTATCGACGCAATGTGTCCATGGCTTGGATTGTCTACCGTAAGGCATTCGATAACACGAACCATGAGCTACGTATTGAACTCCTTGATTGCCTGGAGGTGAATCCAAAAATAGTGATATGCATAAAAGAGCTTAATCTCTTGTGGCGGACAAGATTTGTCATGACATCTGACGAAAGATAAGTGACTATCAGCTATATTGCATATAAATAGTGGGATCTTCTACGAAGACTCTCTAAGTACGGTACTTTTCTAGATCTCCCTCTTGTCTCTGTCTATTGTGCTCCGAGGCGAAAGCTCTGGATACTTAGGAGGCCTGCCGAACAGAAGGGAATATAAAGTCAACCACCATTTATTCATGGACGACCTTGAACTATTTGCTTCCTCGTCAGAGGAACTTCTTGTGGAGGCGGTGAATAGGTACTCTAAAGCGATTTACATGAGCTTTCGACTGGGAAAGTGTGCCTGCGTCCATCTACAGCAAGAAAGACCAGAATCCACGTCATCGCGTGACAAGAGGGATGTTCAACTCATAGGCGAAAATACCATTCAACATCTTGTTAATGGAGAAACATATACATTCCTATACTGCTCTACACGTTTGGTGCAGTAAAATGAAACGTCGATGAGTTGAATCAACTTGACCTAGGCACACGCTAGATGATAACAATCCATCTAAATCATCATCCTAGATCTTCCGTACCTCAAATATGCCTTCCTCGATGTAAAGGGGGTAGAGGCTTGCTAAGATTGAAGTGTCTTCATCGAAGAACGGTTCTAGCTACAGCCTGCTCAGTTTTAAATAGTGCAGATTCTCCTATGCGACTCGAACATCAACATGAATTCGTCAATGATAGGGCGTTTCTATACCGTGCCGCAGATAGGGCCGCAGAGCAGCATGGCCTCCAATTTGATTCCAGCGACACTACACATGGCCTAGCATCACTAACACTTTTGCTGCTCAAAAGTCGTGCACAGGAAGCAGAACATACGCTTGTACTAAATGAACATGCTGACATCCAGAGGTGATTTTTGTCACACCCAACACTCGCGGCCGCTGTTTAAGAATAACAGCGGTAAAATACGAACTGAAACTACACCATGCTCCTAATTTTGTACCTACAACATCTTCGCGAATGATTTCAAAAATCGTATTGAATTAACTATTAACACCCTCATCTCATAAGTCACTTTACTGAGTCCGTGGCTATGATGGAAAACCGGGTTCACGCGAGAACAAGTTTGAAAAAAATAACTCTACTAAAGGAAATAACCAGCAAAACACTGAAATACCTCAAGTGGAAGAAATGACTAACTACTGGTCGGATATTTGAGGAAAAACTAACGGAGGCAATCTGGACACTGCGTGGTTCCAACTAGAGAAAACAGGAGCCAGCCATCGCCCTGAAATGGGGCTGACTATCATCACAGCTTCAAATGTTTCAACGGGTTTGAAAAGGGCAAGTAACTGGAAAGCTCCAGGTCTAGACATGGTGCACAACTTTTGGTACAAGTACCTGAGTAGTGTGCATGTTGCTTTGGCAAGGTGTTTTTAGAAGATCATCGAACATCCAGATCTGATGCCAGGCTTTATGCTCAAGGCAACTACGTATATGTTGCCTAATAAACCAGGCGCTCAAAATTCATCTGAATTTAGGCCGATAGCCTGTCTTTTAACAATTTATAAATGCTTTACAGCGATCATTGCAAGAAGTAGTAAGAAGCAGGATATTATCTACACCCGCGGAATATCTTTCGACTTGGAGCGCCCAGCCGACCATTTTGGCAGAAATTATACAGAGGCACATCAATTTTCAAACCCATCATGATGAGTATTTGATGCACTGCTAATTTGAATGAGAGATGGGAGCGACCACAACTAGCCTTGACGGGATGGCCTTTCGCCAGAGCTTAGTAGTGAATTTCCCGGAATCAACCGAATAAGGTTGAGAATGCATTCTGCCCGCAATTCGAGGGTGCTTAGGCTGAAAAGAGGATAAAGTGGACACCGGAAATGAATAAAGACGTAGTCAGATGTCACTTTCGGGTAACAGCACGGGAAGGAACCGTCAAGGGCGAACAACATCGTCCATTTGTGGGTCTTTATCCCGAGCCGGCCCATTGAGTGACTGAACAACATCTTGTCGCGGTAGGGTTTGAGCTTTCCTCTGTTAACTTTGATGGCTATTTTGGCTGTACCATTCCTACTGATAGGGTTTCCCATGCCAGACAGAATGAGAACGAAGAGAAAAGGGACTAAGGGGAAAACCAAAATACATAATATATCAAGGAAAGTCTTTCAAATATTTTGAAAAGCTTATCACTTCCCGAGGACTTTCGGGGCACCCCTGGAGCCACAGCTGGGGCCCACAGTATGCTGGACTTTATTAATGTTGAGCTGCGAGATGGTCAGGCAGATCTCACTAATCAAACAGCTGGCCAGCAAGAACATCTTCGACAAACGGTAAAAAGGTGGAACATCAAATGTGCCTGCTGAGGATACTTTGGCTAGCGTTAGCAATTTGCAGCCAACCACCTCAACAGAAATACCGTGGATGGCATCAGGTGAGATACCAGAATGAAAGAGGAATTGGTGCGTACCTACTACGAAAGTGCGAAGTATGAAAGTGTCACGTCCCGAGCAGAAAGGCGAGGGTAGTATGGAAAATAGGTAAAGAGAGGGACCAGTGTGCTGATTATGTCCGGCTGATAAGACCTTCTTAATTGTTTATCGTGGGTTTGTGTGTCACTTATCAGCCCTATGCGGACTGTGTCAGAGTTCAGTATTTAAATGAGTGTGAGTTTATTAGAAGGAATGAGAACAGAGTTGAGAGTTACGTAAGTCAAACTTACATGCACCTTTCTACGCTTGAAAGGGCGAGAGTGAATTGCTTTGTCGGTTGGATCTCCGCTTATGACATATAACACCGGCGGAGTTTTACCGGATGCTAAATTGAATGAACTCGGAAGTAATTCATTAATGAGTCCTTTCGCGAACGTTAACACCGCGGACTTTATTCGGAAAGTTGCTCTGCGACGACTGAAAGTCTCAGCCGAAGGGACTTAGTCTAAGACTTGATCACGTTAACTATTTTGAATTTGAACTTGAAAATATGCGACTTAGTCAGAGTGTTTGGTTGGTCACAATGAGATCAAAGCTGTTACTTTGTCAAAACTATTCATTAACCGTAGATCGAAGTGAACAGTATGACTGCCGAGAACGTAAGACGATTCACAGTAATGAATCTGGGGTTTATATAGTTCGGCGTCCTCATACGGTTTACAATTGTCAGCACTTTTTTTTTAGTTTCGTGAAATGACACGTTTCTTGAGTTTCGCGAAACGGCTCGTTCGCCGATATTGACATCTCGCGATGAGTGACTAAGGTGACTAATGCATCCGCTTCGCTGAAAGTCTCGGTTTTCGTATTGATTCGCGCGTTTCAGCTCTCGTCCTCTCCTGAACAGTTATTCTATACGCTACTTATCCTTATTTCTATGTATGTAGTCAGACGCTTTTTGGTTATTCTCTTGTCTGACTATATACAGGTTCTTCCACTGAGTGAGTTATACATTTATAGCAACTATGATACATTAATTTGTATTCATAAAGTTATTATTTTAATTTTCATACACAAGTGTATTTATACGTCATATGTTTGGTTTTTATTTTGTTATTGTTGTTTCAAGCCATTGGGAATATAAATACATTCGTATGGTAATAGAAATTAATTATGATTATCTTATAGCGGTAGAGTTTGTAATTATACTCTTAGTAATCGAGCATGGTCAACTTATTGACATTCTCTGAGTCATTATCCTTCCATGGTAATATACTTTAATTATATTACGATTTCTATCTTACCGACCGTAGTGCAGTTACCATAGTAAGGTTCAAACTCAGAGAAGATTGGTAATGCTATTGCTTGTAGTTGATGGAGTCAGCCTGAAAGATGTGGGGTATGGTAGGTTGCGCCTAGCTAGGCTTTACATCAAATTTGGTAAAATTTCGGGATGTAACAAAAGCAAAAGCGAAAAGGGTTACAAACTTAGTACGAAGTTTGCTGCGAAGTATTCTAACATACAGAAGGTTTCAGTGGGAAGACTTATCGTTTAGATGAAGGACATCAGAAATAATCTTCCTATCCCAGAAGACCGAGTAATGGATATTAAACAGCAAATTGATTTGACCTGGAGAATCGTCGACAACAAACATCAGTTAGAGAAAGCCGCATCAGCCGATCAAGCAGTGGCAGACGGACTTATTCCACCAGAGGCAGGAGCAGAGGGTCAGCAACCAAGAAGGCGATTAAAATGGACATACCATATAAAGAGAGATGTTATGCGCCTCTATTTTTCGGCAGAAAAATGTCGAGAAATGTATGGAGAGAACACCATCGACTCTTCATAGATAATTATTCAGAGCTAGTCGCAAGAATAAATAGGCAGAATCTAGCAGACCAGAAGCGCTCAATACCTGTAAACAGATTGCTTTCGGATGTTGAAATAGCTACCATCAAAATGGAAGTGGAACCGCAGCTTCTTATTGATGATCTTTCTTTGGAAGATGTGGACAACAAAGACCGAATTGAAGCTGGAGGCATAGGTGCTAGGGATAATGTACATCAAGTGCCGGACATGTAGAACCAACACAACGGCATTTTCTGCCAAAGGTGAATATCACCAAGTATCTGCGTGCACTAATAGAACACCTGAACAGCAAGGTTTTACCTATGCATTTGAATGCAACACTAAATGCATTAGAGGTGCAAACTCTTATCTATTGTGCAGATGTGGCAGCCATTAGAAAGGTGGGCCGCAAAACTAGGCCTAAAAATTCAGTCTTAGCCCCATGAAGGGATCGAGATCCAACATGGAAGATCAGGTTGGATATGGATGTCAGCAATGTGAGGTGCAAATTGGGTTCATTGACTCAATATAAGAAAAGAAATAGAACCAGATGCAATTTAGACGCTGCGTGTTTTTAACTAGAGAAAGCAAGAGCTAGCAATAAGCCTGAAAAAAAGCTGACTAACATCACAGCTGCAGATGTTTCAGCGATTTTGAATAGGGCAATTAACTGGAAAGCTCCAGGTCCAGACATGGTGCACAACTTCTGCCTTAAGATCAGGCGCTCAAAATCCATCTAAATTTCGACCGATAGCATGTCTCCCAACAATTTATAAATGCCCCACACCTATCATTTCAGATATGGTATATTCTCACTGTGACAAGAAAGATATCCTTACAGAAGAACAAAAAGGATGTTCTAAAAACTTGCGGGGCATTAAAGATCTAGTCACGATAGACGATGTTTTGGGGTACAAGAATCAAGTATTTTGATCATGGACAACCAAGGATAACTAGATCAATACGCATTACAATGGGTATCTTTCAATAAGACTCCTTCAGTGCACTATGGTCCTGTTTAGCATTGAACTGATTGAGCAAAACACTAAATAGCATGTCTCATGGGTTTAGAATACATGATAATGAAGATGGTCATTAACTGACACATCTTCTATACGTTCTATATGTAATGTTGAACTAACCTTTAAATAATGTCAAACTAACGTTAATGTGACATTAGGCTAACATTAAACTAATTTTAAACAAGCTTGTGTATTAGGTGCAAGGTTTTATTGAATAAAAACACATTAAATAAATAATAATTTGTGTTATTTATACATTGAAAGGGCGTACTGCTATTTTAACTGCTTAACAGTTTCTACTTTGTGAAGACGTGATCTAATAACATACGGCATTCTAGTTTAAGTCGTAACATTTCGCAGACAGTCAACGTAATCATCAAAGTTGATAGTTTTTTTAACTACGCCTGCTTTCACGCCTTTGGCTTTTTTCACAAAGTCTTGTCCATTAACCCTCATGCTATACACTTTACTCCGCAAGTCAACAAATTCAGTTATGATTTTACCACTGCTCTCATCTTTCATGAGGCCTAGTATTTTTTTATTGGCTTGTGGTATACCGTAAACGTTCTTTGCTGGGTAATCAGATGCTAAAATTTAAGAAAACTGTATTTACTGTTTTGTATTCATTCAAGTATGATGCTAATTTGTCTAAAGATGACGCCATAAATCTGAATGAGTCTATGAATCAGAATTCTCACTGTCTTTCACATGCTTTGCGGAAGAGATGTATTTTTCTTTGTTTGAAGGAAGAAGATCAATTCTACCTTCAAAGTGAGTAGACACTTTCTGGATGATAAAATGAGCATCATATCCACTTAGACTGTGAAAAACAACTGGTATGATTCTAGAATCTTGGCAATCCAAGTAACAATCTTTTTGGGTAGCTCCTCTATATTTACCAGTTAAGTGAGAATGGTCTCTAACTTTATTTTCGTCTGACGTTATACTCTGCTCACAAATATGGCAGGTTGTCGCTTCTCTGAAGGATGTCTTCTGTTCCTTAGTCAAGTCTTCCATGGGTATAGGGCACATGAAGACTGTTTCAGTATCCTCTGCCAATTGTCGCAATTCTTCTGCAAACCATTTGGCAGGATCCCCACTGCCTTCAGGATATGCCTTATACCCAGAAAGTGTATCGTCATAACTACATACTAAATGGTAGCCTATGCTAAGCAGTTTATGACTTTGGAAGATCTTAGTGTTGCATGTTTCCTCCTGAGATTCTTCAACAGGAACCAACAGACACTCGCAATCAGCATAGACGACGAACGGTACCTTTTCCTTATTTCGACAGTTCTCAAACTCTATGATATTACTTGCATGTTTTGGTAGTCTAATTTTACATTTATTTACCTTTTTACAAACTTCGTCATGCGCAGACATCTTTTCTTCACTCCAGAAATAGTGTAAACATCTATCACAGATGTATTTTTTACCCTCATCTTTCGACAGTTTTTCACCAACTAGTCGAGATAAATCCTTAATCCATACATAGTGGAAATTTGGAAAAGAATCGAAGTCTTGATCTAGCTGTATATCATCATCTAGACTCTCGTCTACGTAAAAGTCTTGCCCATGCAAAAGATTAACATGTTGACCTCTCTTCTCTGATGAAAGGTGAAGAGGTATAACAGTATAATTAAACTTTTGTCTTACAAGTCCACAAACATTGACCGAGAAGTCATTTTGTTCCTCAAACTTTGGAATATTCTTGAGCGTTACTGGGAACTCTATACCAGTAAAATTTATTCTATTTTCATGCATCTTATAGTTAGAAATTCTTGCAGGATCATAATTCTTAGCATTGACTGGATATAATGCTGATGGAACTGCCCATTTAAAACATTGATTATCGTTATTATTCTCTACATTCATACATGCTCTTTTTATCTTAGTTGGATGAGGTAGGATAATAAAGGAACTAGCCCTCAAATGATTATACTTATTCGCATTGATGACTAGTTTTACGATTGAATGTAAGATCCAATCAGAACTTATTTCTTGGAACTTTTCGATTTTTCGCTGGATCGGTTGTTTCATATTTTCGTCAAACCAGTCTTCTAGTAAAGTGATGTTTAAGATCTGATTCGTCTTAGCCATGAAGTACTTTAGCTCAATTACCTCTTCATCATTCATCACTCTTCTGAATTTCGCAGCCACAACGCCCTAGACTTTTATCGCTCCATACTTATTCAACGCATTTCGCATTCGCTGTTGGAATAACATTGAAGTATCGTCTAAGAAAGCATCTATATCTTTATAAACAAAGTTTATTATTACACTTGTTTCAAGTCGACATTTGAATGCTTTTTCACAGTCAACTCAGCGCACACGTTCAGTTATATCATTTCCTTCAGGATTATTAGTAGCCGCAGTATTATGTCTGTGCACACCAGTACCTCGCTTTAAATTCATTTCAAAAAGAGCACTGAAGCACATAATTTGTTAAATCATATTGATACACCTTTGCTTCTCAAAGGTCCAAGAAAGAGTATTGAGAATATTATTTAGTGTATCTATAGATCTATCACACTGTTGTATCCATAGTTGAATAAATTGAACTCTGGAACCACCATCATGGAATGTTGATACGGCTGCCACTTCTTCAATCATCTGAATGAGCACTTCACATTCATCAAGAATATCTGTATTCCGACTATGTCTCAGTGGCCTCCTATCGTCTTCCGCAGAAGTGTTGCGCTTTCCAGGCATTCTGAATGATTACCTGCTTCCAAATACTCTCCCTGCTTTGTTCTCCCTGCGGCTATCACTGCTGAAGTATCAGGTTGCCGACGACGCCCACGCTATTTAGCTCCAGCAGTAACTTACACAAGGAGGGGTGCAGATTTGCAGTGGTGAACCTCATGGATACTGTACATTTGGTATGGTAGGTGCTCCTCGTCGTGACGCTACATTTGGTATGGTAGGTGAACATGGCACCCTGATGGTAATAATACGTATGATAAGCCGTGATCTTGTCTGCAAATATGAGCAAAATATGTGCTTGGCCTCATTTAGGTTATTTGATATTTTTCTGTAATAAATTATATTATTACGTGCTTGGTGAATCTCGCCACGAACACCTTCCCCGAGTCCTCGAGAAATTGCGCCCGTTGGCTCTAATCTGCTGCTACTCGTTCGTTGTCTCTGGTCCGCTGCCGCCACCGAAGGGCTGACCAGCGAGAGAACACGCGCTTTATAGGTCAGCAGTGGCTTACTCCCTATTAGGCACGCCTCCATCTTTGTTGATCAGACAAAAAAAAGTGAATGTCTTGATCGACACCTCCCCCGAGTCCTCGCCAACTTGCACTCGTTGTCTCCGGTCCGCTGCTGCTCGTTCGTTGTCTCCGGTCCGCTGCCGCTGCCGAAGTGCCGATCAGAGAAAGAACGCGCGCTTTATAGGTCAGCAGTGACTTGCTCCCCACCCGGAATACCTCCACTCGCTTGAATAATAAAGGACTCGCTCGGTGAACTTGCGCGCCACTCATCACGCGTTATCGCCTCAGCGAGTAATATTTAAATTTTAAATGATTCACTAACATGAATTATACAAAGTCTTATCATATGAATAATTGAATATAATTATTTGACAATTACTCCAAGTTTATAATTTCAAACATTACCCAGTATAAGTTAACTAGTCTACTAGTTTACCGAATGATGCTCGATTTCTAACAGAAATTTCTGGCACATATCAGAACCTTACTCGGTCGTTAACTTAGCACAGATCAGAACCTTGCTCGAACGGTAAATTAGCACAGATCAGAACCTTGTTGGGTCTGTAACTTGGCAAAGATCAGAACCTTGCTCGAACGGTAACTTATCACAGATCAGAACCTTGCTAAAACGGTACCTTGGCAAAGATCAGAAACTTGCTCGGTCTGTAAATTAGCAAAGATCATAAAATTGCTCGAACAGTAACTTAGTACTGATCAGAACCTTGCTCGGTCGGTAACTTAGCAAAGATCAGAACCTTTCTAGGTCTGTAACTTAGCAAAGATCAGAACCTTGCTTGATCTGTAACTTAGCACAGATCAGAACCTTGCTAGAGCGGTAACTTAGCAAAGATCAGAACCTTGCACGGTCTGTAACTTTACAAAGATCATAACCTTGCTCGGTCGGTAACTTAGCACAGATCAGAACCTTGCTCAGTCGGTAACTTAGCACAGATCAAAACCTGGCTTGGTCGGTAGGTGTTGTAGAAACCGTATAGCTATACTACTATCTATTATTAATATTACCCACACGGCATGAAATGTTGCAGTGAAAATTTCAAATAAATATTACAATGAAACCTTTTGATGATGTTGCACACAGGTTTCAAAGGCATTGTAAAATTATTTCTATGAAATATTTCCTGAATTAAATCTAAAATATTGCAGAAATATTTAACTGAAATATTATTTGTCATGTTTTAAAAAACTTTAAATAAACTTTGCAGAAATATTGCAGAAACATTGCACTAAAATGTTACTTGCCTTGTTCGCGCGCCTATTACTTTTTGTTATGGAAAAGAATAAACCAAATACTTTTTTTCTATGTTATTTATATTTAATTACTGTTACAAAAGATTTGTACAAAATAATTAGAAGGCACCACAGGATGA
>JAABKJ010001687.1:0-30011 GCA_011634705.1 Andricus grossulariae
CGAGTTAAGAAGTGATTCGTCGTATGGTGGAGAGTCATTGTTGTAACGTCAGTCCCACCAAAACTTTTGTTACAGGGAAGGGGGGGGGGCAAGGAAAGGAAACCGAGAGTCACAATCATTTTTATTAATTCGGAAGGAAGGACATTTTGGTTTTCAATTACTTCTGAATTGGAAGAGGGAAATTCTTTTATTTTTAAATTTGTATAGAATTATACAAGGGCCAAAAGTTTAGTTATTTTTTCAGTTCTGAATTGTAAGATACCATTTTTTGTGCATTTTTATTGAGTTGAAGGGGGAAACTTTTTATTTTTAATCTTTTTTCTGAATTACGAGAGGCTATTTTTTCTTTATAACATTTTTATTGAGTTGCAAGGGAGGACATTTCGATTGTGAATTTTTTCAGAATTGCAAGAGGAACTTTTTTTGTTTTCAAGGTTTTCTTCGACTTGGAAGGGTAGAAGTTTTGAGTTTATTTTTTACTAAATCAGAATAGAAACATTTTTTTATTTTTAAGATTTTTATCGAGTGGGTGGGGAGCAAATTTGGTATTTTTAATATTTAGATTCAGCACTGAAATTATTAGCTTGGATTTATATTTTTAACCAGAAATATTTCCACGTTTCAATTTATATAAATTAAAATTCTTTGTTTTGCAGTTTAATAGCATAGCATTTCAATGACCGTGAACAATTTTTGCGAACCGTAAAAATCCCACAACGATCTCAGGAAATTTTTTCTCATATTAAAACAGCCAAAGAGTAATTTTATTATTTGAAAAATGGGGAATTTGCATGCGCATGGAATTACGTATTTTGGACATACAATCTGGTATTGAAAACATTAAACAATGTACATATCCTTCGTAAAATGTTTAAAGATTTTTCCTTGTTTAAGTAAACAATATTTTAAGATACAAAATACCCATTTGATTTACATTTAAAATGCACGAAACTTTGATTTTTTAGAGAGTAAATATTTTAGTTAGTCATATTAATTGATTATCGCCTACGCAGTTACAATTATTCTATTATTTACTTCCATTAAAATGTTAGTACCATAAATAATGCAAATTAATGATAATCTTTTGCTTTAGTAAATGGAGATATCAATAAAACTGTTATGTAGAATGCCTTGACCTTATACTTGATACAAATTAGAATAACTTGAGTCACAAGGTTATTGACATTCAGGAAGAACAGTCAACCTGTTTTGCCAAAGTAGGAAGAGATGAATATCTTGTAATATTCGAGTTGACTCATAGATTATTTAGATTTGATTTCAAAGAGTCATTCTTAGGGTTAGACATTTTTTAGAGACTTCCTAATGTCTTTCAAGAAACGATTTGAATACAAACATTATATTTTGTTAGAAAAAACTTTAAATTTGAATCTCATTAAATCAATCCAAAATTATAACTTTTCCGAAATTCTGGGACTAATAAAATTCACAGACTAATATACTTTAAAAAATTGACTAACTTGAGTCAAATAGTGACTGAAAGTGACTACTGTTCACACACAAAGAGAGGCCTGTAATGTCACTAGAAACACTTGTCTATTCAAAAATTTCGATGTCATTACAAAATCAAATTATCGGGTAGCATTTACAAGATTAGATGAAATTCTATTGCTGAATTCGGAAGTGAAAACCATTAAGGTCACAATTGCTAGAATAAATTTTACAAGTAATGTTCAGACAAATTGTAATTCATTTTATTACAAGATAAATAAACCTACGACACATAACTGCCGTATTTATATGTCGAGTTTTAATATTGCAGACTTCACAGCCTGAACAGATTATTGACTTTCAACCAAACAGTTCTATTTTTAACTAAAAAAAGAATGAAATTGCTACCAAAAGAAATTAATTTTCAATGAAATGGATAAAAGTTTGCCCAAATAACTGAATTTTCAACCAAATAATTGAATTTTCTATACTGAAAAGTATGAATTTTCAACCAAATACATACATTTTTAACCAAATAGTTGAAGTTTTTACTAAAAAAAGATTTTTCAATCAAAAATCGAATTGTAAAATTTTCCGTTACAAAAAAATCAGTTTTTAACGAAATACTTCAATTTTTAACCAAAGAGATGAATTTCCAACTAAAATTATGAATCTTCAACCAAAAAATTCATTTTTAAGAAAATAGTTGCATTGTCAACCAAAATAAATTATTAATTGTCAACCAAACAGGTGCATTTTTAATCAAAAAAAGTTAACATTTTTACCAGAAAAGAGATGACCCTCAAAGCTACATTTTCAACGAACGAGTTGTATTTTCAACAAAAAAAGATGAATTTGCAACAACAACAAAAAAGAATTAATTTTCAAACATACTGTTGCATTTAGAACTAAATAGTTGCCAAAAAAGTTAAGTATCCAAGCTAAAAAGTCGAATGTTTTAGAAACAATTTGACTTTTAATCCCGAAAAGAAAAATGTTCAATGAGAAAGTTCATTTTCAACCAAAAAGCTGAATTTTCAACGTAAAAAAATTGCAATGAAACTATTGTATTTAGAACTAAATAGTCACACTTTCAAACAAAAAGTACGACTTTTTAACAAGTAGTTTCATTTTCAACCAAACAGTTGAATTTTTAAGTTAAAAAGAGGAACTTTTAACTTTTAACCCAAAATTGGGAAAAAATTTTGTTTATATCGTCGTGTTCTTTTCAGCTTCATGGAAATGATATTCTAATTTTTATTTAAATAAAAAAATATAGAATATGGTTATTATATGGACAATAAAATATTTTTTTGACTCAACAAAATTTGTTGGTTGTTTTAACCAAATCGTTTGTTAGATGGAGTATTTGGTTTGTTTAACTAAATCTTTTGTTAGATGGAGTATTTGGTTGATGCAACCACAAAATTTTGTTGGTCAATCAAATATTTTGTCGCATCAACCAAAATTTGTTTGACTTGATCAAATTAGCATGTATTATCCAAGAAAACTGTTCTTTTGGATCAGAATTTTTTTTTCTGTGTACACGCACAGGTAAAGGCTCAAGGTTAAAGTAAAGTTTTAATATTCAATTCCTAAAGCGCACAATATTTAATCACAGTTCTTTTGTACAACTCATCCAAATATACAGTTTTCATATTTATCTTCACATACACCGTTTTTTTCTTGGACCTTTTTATCGTATGCGATTATTTTCTCTCATTAGTTCCCACATAAATTTTATACGCATTTTTTCACACTATAGTGACTTTTTCTTTAAAAAACAAACTAAAAGTGACTAAAACTGACTTAAGTGACTGTGTAGCAACCCTGGGTATACCACTTGAAATAGAAAACCACCCGGATAAAAAGAAATAAGAACGAGCGAGATAAATTTCATTTAAAAACAAGATGGATAAAATGATCGGGAACCTATATCGAAAGTTACACATTTTACACTCCAAGGCCAATCTAGGTTCAACTAGAGTGAAACTTGCCAAGAGAATAAACTGAAATAATCAACCCTGGCCTAGAATTTTTTGCAATTTTGAAATTGGCATCTCAATTACGAGTAAGAATTCGTAGGTATACTGAAGGCAATTTAGCTTCTCAATCACATCAAATTGGAAACATTTCTATATATCGCGTTTACTGATTTGTATGTGTATCGCATAGTATCGCGGATGCAAAGCGTGCCTAGAATTCTAGAGATCAGCTTGGTCTTTCCTGGGCACACGATTCAACGAATAAAATGACCAAAGCGAGCTAATTATCGGTCTCACAGGATTTCCTCATCGGCTGCGAAGCGTTGCGAGGAATGCTCTTGGATTGGTAGTTAGATGCGATAGCGCGTAAAACTGTTAATTCCGCGTCTCTCAAACGTCTTTCGGCTGCGTAAGATGCAAGTAGGTGCATATCAGTGACCATCAAAAAGAAAGCACGAAGACCTTGCGGTTTTGCCACTTCAAGATGCGAAAGTACTCATCATTTATTAAAAATTTATAAGCGCTTGCATATACTTGTACATACATCACATGTACGTATGTACGTGCAACTTTTCCAAAAGGAGAATGCAGACCGAGGTGCAGATGTTCCTTCAGATTACTCCCATCACTTTATCCCTTCAAGAATTATTCAATCTTACTATAATTTTACCTCAAATTCTACTTTAAGGTATTTTTTTTCGATTTTGGGAAGAGAAAGTTTTAGAAATTGAAAATTTGAAACTATAAAGCCCACATTGTTTTCTGATTTCGCTTTGAGTCAAACCTACCTAAAGGATAGGCAAACTTTGGCTCTTCTATACTTTCTCTTGAAATTATAAAAATGACTTTCCAACTTTTTCGCAGAGATATTGTTTACTTATATTAAAATTTCATCTTCGGTAAACTATGTAGTTTGATTCTGGCATGTAGACCAACCATTTTTCGTGGTTTATTGAATAACATTGGATATTGTTGAATTTTTAATAGCTACACTGATGTTTGTTTGGTACAACAAAACGATTTAGTTGCTGATCAAAATAAATCCATTTTTTTGTCCCGACTAAATGTTGGTTATTTCAACACAACGTTTGATAATCTAACAAAAAATTTTAAAATAAAAAACTGGATATTTCTTGATTAAAACAATTTTTTTAATAACCAAAATTCTTTTGGGGCCTCATATACATTTTTTTCATTCTTTAGCAACTACATTTTTTTGTCCCATTCAAACATTTTCCTTATGTTAGACACTTTCCAAATATGTTTTCATTTTCATTCTGATACTAAATTTGAATAAAATGCAAGTTTTTTTTCAAAAGGAGAACAGCATGATTGAAATGTGCTTTTAATTGTAACCGTTCATTGTGACTGAACTTTAATTCAACGTAAATTACAAAATCAGTGTTTGTTAATTTTTGATATTCAATTGAATGTAAATTGTCTTTTATTTGCATCGAGTTGATCCTCACTTGAGTCCTATTTGAATTCAAATGATATTCATTCAGAGTTAGCAAATCTAATCTGGGTATAACGTTAGGAAACAAATTCAGTGTTTAAATTTCCTTTTCCAATTGATCCATTATACTGATATTCAATTTTCTATCCTTATCAAATTCTTCCAATTATTTTTATTCAAATTCCTATCATCTGAGATACAAAATTTTTAACTTTTAAGATTTCTTCTGAAGTTTAGAGAACAACAATATTCAATTCGAAAATAAGATTAGAGGGTCAATCTACGAGTATTTCCTAAATATCAGAGTTGTATAGGGGGGCCTAACGATTTTGATGAAATTTAGTTAAACTTTAGTGTTGGGTCAGTAAGGTTAATGGTTAAAATCGTTTCCCCAAATTTTCAAAAATCAGGGAATTATAGAATTTTGAATTTTGAGACGCGATTTTTTTGAAAATACCGTATCTCCCAAACTGCTGATTGAATTCGACTGATTTTTGATCAATTTAATTCTAAATTTTTCTGAAGAAACAAAATCTAAAATCAATGAAAAATTGCGCTCTGAAAGTTATTTTGTTATTTGACACTTTTACTAAAAAATTAATAACTCCGAAAGTTAGGAGTGTCCATCAATTTTTTCCAATCCGCGCAGAAAATTATAAGGAAGCGAGCTATTTATACGAGTATTTTAAAAATTAAAAGTACGCTTTTTAGTGAAAAAATTAATTAAATTTTATTTTTTTATTCTTTGAGCCACTTTTATAATTTTGTTTTGTTTTTGAATTGCTTCATGAAGGCATATAAGTTATACCCTATACCTGCAACAATCATTAGAATTAAATCAGTGATTTGGGAGATATGGTATATTTAAAAAAGTCGGGTTTCGAAATTCAAAATCCTGTAACTCCCTGTAATTTGAAAATTTCGGAAAAGCATTTTAACCATGGTCTTCACTTACTTAACTCTTAAATTTCACCAAGTTTCATCAAAATCGCTGGACCTTTCTACAACTCTGACATTCGGGAAATGGATTGACCCATTATTCACTCAAACAATAAAAAAATTCTTTTTCCTGACGAAACATTTTTTTTATGATCTCATTTTTTTCGTTCGCATACCATAATGGCGTAACTATAAATTCGCGTTTATGCCCCTATGCGCATGCGCGGTCGCATAGAACTGAACAGCTTTTGAGGGCTGACAAGTTTTTGAGCGAGAAGTAAGTTTTCACTTCCAAACGTGCGCCTCGAGCAAAAAAAATACCGCCCCCCCTTTTTTTCTCAAAACCTAGCAATATTTGTTAATCAAACTTTTTAGATCAATTTTGCAACTCAATAACTAAAAATTAAATTTTTACTTTTTTAAAATTATAAACTAGATTTTTTATCACCTCGAGATAAAAAAAACTTTCTCCCAAAATTTCTCAGAACCTTCAATAAAATTTTCCAATTAACCTTATTAAGCTTCAATTTAGCACTGACTTATCATGAAAGCACTCTCTATTTTTTTCTAATTAAACATTATATTTTTGAGGGCGTTTTTTGTCTTATCTGTAAAATCATGAAAATTGGGGTTGGGGCCACATGGAATGCTACCTTTCATTTATAAAAAAGGGGACGAATTATTTACATTTTTCGTAAATAGATATTTCTTGAATGTAAATTAAAACGCTTCAATTTAAATTTTTTATGCATTTAGTGCTATTAACAAAATATTTAAAGGAACATAATATTTTTGAATGCTTATCATTTTATGATCCATATATGAAATTTTTTCTTGAATTGCTGCATTGGCCAATAAAAAAAACAATTAAGAGATGATTTCAATGTAAACAGTTCGCTTGATACAAAAGGATGAGTTTTACTATACCTGTATAATTTAATAAATCCTAAGGCTTTTTTCACAAAATTATTGATTAGACAAAAGATTTTAATTTTGATTCTACAGTTTAAATCGAGGCACAGCTGTCAATCAATCATTTAATAAATTATTACAATAAGATATAGAGTTCACAAAAATTAATTATTTATGCCTTAAGTGTTCAAATTGAATTAACCTTTCATTACACAATAGATATAAATATTTATTTTCCACGAGTAAAAATTCAAATCCTGAGGGGGAAAAGCTCCTCAAAGATACTCCAGATTACAAAGGGATTAACTGGGATTACAAGTGAATTATCTTTGATTACAATTGGATTATCAATAACTATACTGGATGACTTGGATTACTCGTATTAAAAGTATATTACTCCGCATTACAAGTGGATTGCCTGGAATTACAAGTGGATTGCCTATAGGATTACAAGATGTGTACCTGGGATTACAAGTGCATTACCTTGGATTATAATGTATTACTTGGATTACATCGAATTTCAAGTGGATTGCATGGGATTGCGAGTGTATTGTGTGGGATTACAAGTGCATTGTGTGGGATTACAAGTGGATTGCCTAAGATTATACTGAATCACCGGAATTACTCGGACTATCCAGAATACTTATATGACTCCGGGTTATAAATGGAATACCTGGGATTACAGGTGGATCACCTAGGATTACAAGTAGTTTACCAGCTATTACCAGTGTATTGCCTAGGATTACAAGTGGATTACCTAGTATTACACTGGATTACTTGAACTATTCCGAATTATCGTTTAGGATAACCGAGTGGTTCAGCGGAATACTAGAGCAGTTTGCCCCTCATCAAATTCAATATATCCAACAACAACTGAAAATTCATTATCAAGCATCCCTGGGAGTAAAATAGAAATCACGTTTACAGCTTTAGGCTATGCCTATTAATTTAAATGATTAAGTATGATTCACCGCCGTCAAATATATTAATCAACGTCGTAGTGTCCTCGAAACACTGACCTGCATCGTCAGGTATTAAAATTGCAAAGAGAAGAGTTCAACGCAAATTGTAAATACGCGAGAGAATCAAAGTGGGCAAAAGTAGGCCAGGTTAGGCCCAAGGTGGTCAAGATCACAGCCAGACATCTCGTGGAGAAGAGCAGCTTAAGAGGACGCAAACGAGCGAGACTAAATGCGTACATTCATGCATGCCAGTGCGAACATATCTACGTACATGTCCCAAGAATTTTGCCGAGCTCGAAACCTGAAGGCAGAACCGCTGGTACCTGCTGGCGTCGTTTTATTAACGGTATTCCTTCCACCGTAACAGGTGTCCAATACAATCTTTCCCCCAGATGCCTACTCAGCACCAGGTTACGTTCTACCCACACTAAATGTCTGTATATCTTATTCTAGACAACAAATCTTTTTTTCTCTTTTTTGGAATTCCCACAGTTTGCGGAATTTAATTCAGTAGAGGGATTCAGGTCAGGTGAGAGTTAAAACAAGTTATTGGCGTCGAGAATTTTGGATTTTTGCTTTGAAATGTTTTAAGAAGTATACATATTTCAATGTACAGTGCCACTCGAGATTCTGACAAGTGCTGTAATTTGTGTGGGAAATGTGAAATCCCGTAGGATTTATCCAAAAAATTGTGACTATTGCTTTTTGTAAACTTTTTTTAAACTGTTTTCCAAAATGTGGGTTGTTATTCCCGAACTATATCTGAAAAGTATCAATTTGATCTGCAACAAAATGATCTAAGAATGTAACTGTCTTCGTTTCTTTATATTGAAATAAATGTTCGTATCAATTGAATACCGTTGCAGCAAAAATGATATCTTCAGATATAGTGTGATTAAACAAGGATTCTATTGTCTTTGAAAAAATTGAAAATAATGATCTCTGATGTCAGAATCATTATTTTTTCTACATACTTTGACATCTAAAAAACATGTTTGACAAAATGAAAATTTTTTAAATCCCCAAATATATTTTGTTTGAAATACTTCTCAGCTACTTGATATATGGATTGAAACCAAAAAGTTGAAATTATTCCATTTTCAGCTCTTTGAAAAAAATTATTTCATGACAACATAATATAACCTTTTCTTTTTTCATAATAATCGTTGTTAGTGTTAAAGTAATAATAAGCGGGATGAATAAGTAGGCCCTTATTTAAAATTTTAATTTTTTTCAATTCAATGACAAATATTTCATTTAAATAATTTGAATTATTTTTATGACGAAATAATAAATAAATATGCTTTTAGAGCCTGCATATAAGTAAACTGAGGTTTAATTTTGTTTCTATTTACAATATAATTAATCAAAAAAGTAACTTTAAGGATATTTAAAATTATTTTTAAATTAAAAGATAATGTGAATATCGATTATTTTCCTTCCTTCGACCAAAAATACTAGACATAGATGCGGCGGCTCGATCGACAGAAATGTTATGTACCTTTTGTAACTACATTTGTATGTGCATTCTCTTGACTTCGAAAAGAGCTTCTCATATTTCAGTAATTTTTTTTACTTTTTTCCAACTTTGACGTGATTGCGGGAACACAAGACTTTTTTTAAAACGATCCACAATATAAAGGATCAGATTTAGTTCTAAAAATCCTTTCCTCCATCCCAACCACAGCGAATTTATTCATCAGTGAAATAAAATGAAATTCGCGCTTTTCTCTTTATTTTTTAGATTGAAAGTAAGAGAACTAATCTGTTTCGATGTTCTGTAAATTATATTTCAAATTAAATAATGTAACCTGCATGCATATATCCAAGCAGACACATGTAAAATCACTTAATTTAATTTCCCACTCGTTTTCTTTGAAAGGATGACTTTTGTTCACTTATACAGACAAAAGTCAAATTTTTGTGACTGTTTTCTGTGTTTAAACGTAAGGTATTCCTCAGTATTTTTCCCCTGGAATGGCACCACAACAAATAATTTTTTTATAGTTGAAAAAAATTATTCCACGTAATATATTTTTAAAATCTGAAAACATTTTCGTACTAAACTGGTGATGACGGTATGTGATAAAATACAGTCTTTTTTAAACCACTCCCTGCTAAATATTTTATGGGGTTTTTTTACATAATGTCTAATATATAAACTAGCACATAAATTCTACGAACATGCACATTTTTTTAAGTAGTTAAAAATATCAAACACTAACAGGACAACAGGTATAATATAAATTTTAAACACGTTTTAAGTTTATAACTTTTCTTCAGAATTTGTGTCGATATAATCGACGTAAAATTTTCATTTTATTTCACGAGGACTGAATACATTTTCGTGCAGCGTAAGTTGTATTTTATGCATAAAATATTTACTAAAAATGTCGAATTATTGCAAAATAAAAATTTCTGCAAAAAAAGCCAAAATATCAAACGCTAGCCATCAAGTTTAATATTGAATGAAAGTCTTCTTGTTTATCTCAATAAATGAAAGAAGTTGATGTATGAAAAAGTAATTTATTCGCGGCTATCAAGTCAACTCGCATACTCTCGAAATGAGAATCGTAATTTATGATTATTTTTGGTATTTTGATTTATTGAGAAAAGCTTTGAAAATTCAAATAGTCAATATCTTTGTGAAATTTTTTTTTATCAAAACGGTAAAATACGTGTCCTCTTATTTCCGTTGGAAAGCAACATATTTCATGGACGGCTGGTTCTGTGACTTGAAGTTGCACTGCCTGCCTGATTTGAAAAGGATTCGATGAATTTTTTTTTTTGCAATCTTAATAAAAGTTTAACAGTATTATTGGATATCGTTTCGTAAACAAACAATAACTTTAAATATTTGGTGAATTCTCTCATTGTAGTTTCGGATTTTCTTTTTGAAAACAAAAACGAATAGAGATCAAAACTAGAATTGATTGAAAACTAAGTTAACGACTAACCTTAAATTTGTAAGTATTTTCAAAACTCAATAATGTATTTACATTTTTAAGTAATTTAATGCATAGAGTCGATAGGGGTAAGTCTGATAATGGGCTTAGTGTGACAAAGAGAAAATTTGGTATGAAAAGCAAATTAGTTATTAACTTTTTAAATTAAAACATAGTGAATATATCTCTTATTATTTTTAGGAAAAATGTGGCTGCCATTACTTATTGTTTTAATAAATTATTTTTAAGGAAACTGAGATGCTTTCAGAAAACTCAAATTCGTAATTGTGTCAACTGGTCTTTTGACTTGAATTTTTCCTACATAAAGCACTTTTTGGTGATTTTTGTTATGAATAAAAGAAGATATTATATTTTCCTTGAATATCCGTTGTTTTTTTTCAAACTTTACATCCTAATTATTTATAATGATAAATGATTACAATGTAATTATAAATCAGACTAAGGGATACATTTTTCAATATCACTGAACCTTCATTCCAAATTCAAATTTAAAAAAAAAGTTTATTTTCACTAATATTCTTATAAATGCAATCTTGTAAAATTTAAATTTTCTTTTTTTTACACGTATTACACTTACTCGCAATGAAGGAAATTTGAAATTTTCAAAACATTACCAAAGAAAATTCGAAATATTTCATCAGGCAAGTTTTTGCTTTATAAATAAGGGGTCTCTTAAAAGTAAAAAGTCAAAGATAATTATGGCAAAATTTTGAACGAGAATCTTCCCAAATATTAAAAAAAACTAATTAAAGCGTAACTTTGTAATTTCATATCACACACAGAGAAAAATAAAGTTTCATGTTGAACACAGTAACGGCGTCAAAATGTACGAACACAAAATTGAACCATATTTAGTTCATATTGAGCAATACCAATATTGAAAGCAATTCCATTGTTTTTCAGTTTTTACATTGATCAAGAGGGTGAACATAAGTGAAGTTCAAAATGAATTTGTGAGAAAATGACCTGAGACAAAATAGAATCCCCAGTTTTTTCTTCGCGCTTACCCCTCTCGACCCTACATTACATTGACATACTAAATACAATTTCGCTGTAAGGGGCCATCCACTGGGCTAGACCCCCCCCAAGTATTACGTAATTTATGGATGGCCACAGAACAGAACAGATGAAAAAATAAATTAAAAAAAAGAGATATATATGACTTTGCTAATTTTTTGGGCAAAATATACATGTTTTTCGTCTCGCCGACTGATATTGTACTTTTGAACTAAAAAGAAGATCTCCAAAAGGTTTTAAGCCATTTAAGGCAAAATTCGGAAAAGCCGACAATGTAGAAAATTACCAAATATTTTTTGAATCTAGTGAAGTTCGATTGAATTAAATGTTTTTCCTGCTTTAACGAGTATACTATTAGAGCAAAGAAAATGATTGAGAAAAATCGCAATGAACTGCAATGAACTATAACGTTTAAGCTCGTTTTGCAGTCTGCAGACCAGTTTTTTAAAAATAATAACCTTCACCCAGTCCTCATAAATCGATGATTTTTTCATCTTTTGAAACAGTCGCAATCTACGTGCTAATGATTTCCGGGAAATCATACATCGCGATCTGTAATCATCGAACCTGTACCATCAAACGTCGATGGACAGTCAGCGATTAACGTTTGATTTTATATAGAACTCGTAACTATGTATATGCTATATAATCCGGGCGAAGAAATGCGATCGGCGTTCGTTTGCGATTTATGCCCCAGTGTACTTACATATGTACATATATGTAAGCCTCCACTTGCGGTTGCGGCTCTTTTCACGGAGCATCGTACTCGCTCAAGGTGATGTACATTTTTTCCACCACAAGACTCGAGAGTGATACCCTATCGTACGTAGTACACACTGATGTATATTACTTGTCTTACGATTTATGCGATATTAGATTTGCTTATGCACGCTATATAGTATATGGGAAGAAATTTCACTTTCACTTCACAGGAGCAATCGAAGGATACCCTTTCTCTGCTATTTCGACCGTGTAATTACTGGGCGCCTCGATACTCGTCGATAGACAAAAAAAAGGTTAATTGATTCGCAGATTTTTTAAGTGGGCAACGCAGAAATGAAGTGTTTTTGCCCGGGGCTCATATGATGGTGAAATTCAAAATGGTCCGGGGAATGGGACATGAAATTGCTGGAGCTACCATGCGAGAAATCAGGTGGCATTACTGGGAGGTCAGACAAGATTTATTTCGTCGTAAAAAAAGTCTTTAAATTCCCTTGCAAGAAGAAGTTTTCATATTTTTTAACTTTCCTTTTCTAAAGCTTTCGCAATTTAATGGGACTTAATAGCATATTCCAAATAGTTGAAGCATCCCAAATTTGGAATAATTACTAAATTTTAAATCTTCAAAATTGAATTATCACAAATTCAATCGTTAAAAAGGTAATAACTCCGAAGTGGAAGCATTAAAGAACTAAACCATTTGAAGACAAAAGAATGACAGCTGGATAAGGACCATTTGGGTTTTCCGCTCTTAAACCCAGAAAATTAAAAAAATGTTTCACCTACCTCAAACATTATAAATAATGGCTATAAATGCTTCTATAATTTTGAGTAAATTTTTCATCAGTATACATATAATGCAAACTTTATTTTTTAATTTTCGCATATCAAAAAATCTGTCTGCCGCGCGCCGCGCGCGTGGCTCGATTCGCTCACAAATTTGAGCGCACCTCGGGCGCACGACTGTTGCTCGGAGATAAATGGAAGGTCAGTTTGGCCATCTAGATGTGCAGACAGATTATATCAGAGGGTCAACTACAGGACAGCCCTTGAAGATGGCTAAAGCGACTATCTCTAGATGGTTAATACAAGAGGTTCAAATCGATTATCTCAGAGTATCGACTTGATCATCTCAGACGGTCGACTCGGACTTCATAGAGAGTCGAACTGATCACCACAGAGGGCAGAACTGATAATTATAAAGGGTCTAATTGCTTATCATAGAGGGTCAATTTGATCATCTCTCCTTGGACAGTCGACCTGGCCATCTTAGGAGTCGATTTGATTATCCTACATTTTCTATATTTGTTGTCCTTTTCTTACATATTCCTGTCTCTCCCTTTTAAGAGACTGGAAATTATAAATTTAAGTGGAACCTATACAACCTGAGAATTTATATGAAATACATAAATTCTGAAAGCATTTTTTATTATTTGTGGATAGCAAGGTGTATGAGATATAATTTGATATGCAAAAAAAGTGCACATTGACAACATATATTTGGAGCACGAAAGGCTAACGACACGGCGCGGCGTCAGTGTATTGCACTGAGTTGTAAGATTTCAAACATTGGATTGAATTCAGAAACCAATATCCCCCATTTTGTTACTTTCTGCATCGTCAATGAATGCTGAAATTTTTGGCAAATTTGCAGTTGGAAACGACACGGGACAACAAATTGATAGCTGAGCGTCTAGTTACGTCTTTATCCTTAATCCCTTGGAAGCATCAAATTTGACGTTGCAAATTTAAAAGAATAAACTTAATTCATTTTCCATCATGTTCTCTCTTATTCACTTCATTCTCGACGCACGTTCGAAATATCAAAAAGTAGTTTAATCTTGTTAAAAATATATTTAAGTTCAATAAATAGCAAAAATGTGACGCTGAACGGCTCAATGACATTCACTCACTCCGAAATTGCTCTGAACCACGGTGCTCCCAACTCTCGTATCCTTTCACAATGCATCCATAGCGTCGACAACTAGATGAAAAGCAATTTTGTACACCAAATAATAAAAGTGAGGTTATTAAAAATAATTCTTTGCTCACAAAAAGGACTTGTAAGGTAAAATTTAAATTATTTATTAGATTTTTTGCTTAAAAATAAATGATCGATTTTAATTTTAAAGAAAGGAATATCTTTTTTATCTTAAACATGAATTTACAATAATTCCTAATATTCTTATGCACTTTACATTTATTATTTGTTGTGAACAATTGATTTACATTCATTCATTTTAAATAAACACGCCAAGGTAACTAATCCCTGATAGTGAGTCTGACCTTCTCATAACAGTCAGACTGGCCGTAAGATCAGAGTCTCCCTGACATTATGTTTTTAATTCAAGTCATTTAAAATTTAAAACGCTTAAATAGTTCAATTTAAAATTGTAATCCTATACAATTTAAAATGCAATCTTCATCAGTTTTTACAATCAATTAAAATCCTCAATCGAAAGATTAAATTTTTTACAATTTAATATTTAAACTATCAAAGTAATTTAAATAAATTCGAATTAAATGATTTTTTATATTGTAGAAATTATGAAATTGTAATGTTTCAAAAAGACCATTTTTGATTGAAAGCACTTAAAATAAAAGTGTTACCTTAGAAGTGACTGGATGAAATATTAGAAAATTATAATAATTCCAAGGCTGTGGTTACGTGTACCAAAATATCGGTATGTATAGACGGATTGTTTTCGGTACAACTAGTGGGGCCTCGAAAAGGGACTGTTCGTACCAAAATTTCGGATCAATTAGCCTAATTTTTTCGGTATACATAGAAACTGCCCAATTTCAATAATTAAAAGCCGGCGAAATTGATCAATTTCAGATTTGTAAGTGCTCAAAGCTGATCAAATTTAGAAATATCTAATCATTTTAAACTTGAAGTTTCTTTAAATTGATAAAGTTTAGAATTTCAAAAGATATAAACAGATGCTGCAAAATTTAACAATTTCAAAGAGCTTGAAATTGAAAAATTTTTAATAATGGACAATGTTAAGATTTAACAATTCTATAATTCGAGCAATAAAGTTTATAGAATTTAAAGCTAAAATCCTTTAAAATGTATAGTAATTTTGAATTGAAAAAGTTTAAAAATTATCACTTGACTTATTAAAGCCTTAAATTAAATTTTCAATTGAAATTGCACTATATTACATATTATATTTTTGGCCACCCATCTCACGATCGTGAAACGTGGCCATAGGTGTGATTTACCGCGGTTCTACTGGAAGTCAGTGTCATTTTCATAGTTGGCTCTTGCTCCCAGTGGGACTCTGTGGTCATTGTTTAATCTGTTTTTTTTATTATTATATTATATATTCGTGAAATCGTTTCAATGTGGGACACTTTCTCAATCCGATTCTAAAATAAATAAAATTGCATTATTTAAAATTGTAATTCTTACAAACTAAATCATTTTATATTAAATAACTCCAAATCCAAAAATCTTACCTTGAAAATAATCAGAATAGACAAAATTTGAAAAAGCCAAATAAAATAATTTGTATGTATCCTCTTGGACATTTGGAATTGTTTAAGGCTTTTCGTTCGATCACCAAGTAAGGTTTTGTAGAAAAAATATTAAAAACCTATACGTGTCAACTTTAAATTTCTTATTTACAGATAGATAAATGGCAAACCAGTTCAAATCTTTCTGAGTCGTTATTTCCAAATAACAAAATCATTTTCTGATTCCAGGCACTAAACAATCCCTTATTGACCCACCTCCGTTACACTTGATCTCATTTACAAATCAACGTTCATAATTTAGAAGGACTTATTAAATTATTGTGTGATATATGTTTAAATATTTGTTTATGTACATAAACATGGATCGAATTTCTTCAATTTTTGTTTAATAAACTGCATCTCTGAAAAAAGTTATATGTCTAATCAATTAAGAACAGAATATTTAACTAAATGAGAATGTCGAATGGGAACTAAATGAAGACAAATTAATTAATAGAATGCTATTTCGTGAGGCATGTAGAATTCCTCTCAGATAAAAATCGAGCTTGTTCGATGTTTTTTTTCGCCTCACACATTTATATTATAAATTCCCCGGAAGTAGGTTAACGGAGCACGTTTGCCTTTGCCTTGCAACGTTTCTATATCGTGATAAGAAACAAGCGACGGTATGCGTCACGTGCGCACCTGTTTCGCAGGTAGAAAGTGTCCAAATTTGTTCTTCCTGACCACGGCAGTATCCTCAGAATTTGAGGAATAATTTGTCCACGTGTTTTGCCTTTAACTGCAAAAAACTTCGAGTTTTCTTTCTTGGGCCACAAGAATCGAGAAAATTCCAACACATTCGAAAATACATTCTAAATTTCAATACGTTTTCGTGGGTTTGACTATTTTGAAGGAACAAAAACCGCTATCAATTAAAATTCTTCGCGAAAATATAAAAGAAAGACTTGACTTGCGCATTCACACTCTTTTTACCTATTTGAATTCTACAATCCTTAAACAGAGAAAGACTTGTAAGACTTAAAAATAATTGTCTTAAGAATTTCACACGTGTCTTTTTTCAAACTCCCACTGCCACACGCCAATGGGGCTTAGAACCGGAGTTTATAACGACCCTGAAGTTTGCTACAGAGATAGATTAGAAACTTTTGTAATTAATTATAAACAAACTAAGCGTCATATCAAAAACCAAAAACACCTTCGGATTCTTCTCTCAAATATCTAGGTGCGTCTTTTTTCAAACCATTTCTAAGCAATTACAGTTTATTTATAATTAATTACAAATGGATATAAAAAAGGCGCACCTAGATATTTCGTAGATGAATCCAATGGTGTTTTTGGTTTTGGGATCGGACGCTCAGTTTGTTTATAAAAATGGTAGAACATTAAAAAATAATGTAATTGTTTAAAAAATGGTTTAAAAAAGACGCACCCAAATATTTGGGAGACGAACCCAAAGATTTTTTTGGATTTTGGATTTGACTCTCAGTTTGTTTATAATTAATTACAAAAATTTCAAATCCATATCTGTAGCAAACATCAGGGTCGTATTTTACCATATGAGTTTCATTTGAAAATCCTCCGTGATCAGTGTTCTAAATCACAATAATTGTAAAAAACTGTTTTCACGTTATCTTAAGAAATAATAAATAAAACAAGAATTAAAAAACAAGATTATAATTAAAAACGTTTAAAAATGATTAAGGAAATGAAAATGAAAAGATTTAAAAAACTCCCGGTTTCCATATTCTTTGAAATTAAATAAATAATACAAAAGTTTCAAAAATAAAAAAATTAGTAAGATACAAAATAAAACTAAGAAATGTTTAAAACTCCCGGTATTCGTATTCTTCAGAATTATATAAAATAACATAGTTCAAAAAGTTTCTACAGTGAAAAATTTAAAATTTAGTAGAAAGTTTCTGAATTAAAAAAATGAATAAGTAATAAAATACCTGAAAAATTAAACAAAACTCCCGGTTTTCAAGTTCTCCACAGCTATACAAATAAAAACATATGTCTAAAAAGTCTCATAAGTAAAAAAAATATTTAATCATTTATAACAAAAAACTGTATAAGTTAAAATATAAGTAACTGAAAAATTTAATTAAAAAAAGCTACCGGTTTTCATTTCTTTCACAATTATATAAATAAAAAAATATTTTTAAAAACTCTTAATTAAACCATTTTTGAAGCAACTAAATAATTTGTTTGAAAAATTGAAAACTGGAGAATGAAAATGTAGTTAATTTTTTTTTTAATTCGGAAAATTTTTGCTTACGGTTATGCTTTGCTTTTGCGGTCACTTATTTTTTTTTGCATAATTTTTTATTTTAAATATTTTTTCCTCATTAGATTTGCTTCTATAACAGGTATCTTTAAAATTTGGGAGTTTCGTGCTTTATTATTTGCAAAGTTTTTCAATTGTTAAACACGAAGAGTCAGAGTTGTTAAAATTTTAAAATTGTTTTAGTTACATATTTTTTAACTTATACAGTCTTTTTGTCGTGCAGTATTCGAAAACCGGGAGTTTTTCATTTTTTTTAACTTATTCAGTTTCTTAATTCAGAAATTTGCTTTTATAAATTAATAAACTTTTTTCTAAATTTTAAATTTTGTGCTGAAGACACTTTTTAAAAATATGTTATTTTATATGAAGTTGAAGAACACAAAGACCCGGTGCTTTTGCAATTTTAAATTATTTAGTTATTTTTTTAAACAACAATACTTTCTCATTTTATTCATAAAATGAATAAGAGGAGTATTAATAAAAAGTGGAGATATACTTTAACGTAAAACTGTAAAAAATAAGTTGTTTGCAAAAAATAATTAACAATTTTTTATTATTGTTTGAATTTAACATTAGAACGGAAGTTATGTATGTCATCAAAAGGCGTTTTTTTATTTAACTTATTTTTAATTTACGTAATGGACAATCACGAATCAGATATGGCTTGTAAACATTGCTCCAAAGCGGGGAATCTCCAGAACACCTGGAGATATAACGTATTTATCCTAGTTTGTCATTTAAATAAAACGTTTTAACATCCCATTACGAATGTAGTCGATATGTTGACGACATGAAAAAAGAATGTGGACTGTAATTAGCCCGACTGTATAATTGAGCACATTCGATCATCCTCATAATTTGTTGTTCATTTTTTCACATTCTCATGTCAAATACCAGAACTCGAGGAATTTCGAAATTACGAAACCGAATTTAACTTCCTGATTCTTTAATTATTTTTGTTATTATTAAAGTTAAGCAATTCCATGTCAAATCATCAGAAGAATTTCAGCTATTGTTAGTAATTTTTATGAAAATTCTAGTATCCGTTCTCTTAGCTGTTGAAGAAAAAACCCTAAAATAATTTTTGAAAAAATAAAAAAACTTACGAGATATTCAAAATTGAAAATTTTGGTCCCTTTTTTCTTAAACTTTCACAACTTTGGTGATTTCGAACTTCTTGGATTTAAAAAAAAGTAATTTTTAAACTGAATTTCTGAAAAAAAACACTTTTTATTTTCTTCATATTTTTATATAAGTAGCTTATAATGACCTCTACAAGCCCTGTAAAAATGGGATCTACCTTAATTTTCGAGAAATAATTAAGAACGTACGCGATGGCATGGTGTGTCCAGCGCCCGAGAGCCTGAACTCTGAAGTTCGTGCATACGATTATAATATTTCTTCTATTTTTGATCTATTGTTTACATGGCTTGTAGAGGAAATTGTAAGATATCTATTTAAAAAAATGAAGAAAATAAAAAGTGGGCTTTTTTCGGAAATTCAGTTTGAAAATTAGTTTTTGAAAAATCCAAGAAGTTTTTGAAATTTTTTTGTTCAAAAAATATTTTATCAAGACTGCGTTCTATTACGAATAATTAAAACAAATAAACCTTAATATCATTGAAATCACCAAAGTTATACACGTTTAAGAAAAAAGGACCAAAATTTTCAATTTTGAATATCTCCTGAGCTTTTTTATTTTTTCAAACATTATTTTTTGGTTTTTCTTTCAACACCTAAGAGAACGGATACTAGAATCTTCATCAAAATTACTGATAATAACTGAAATTCTTAGCTGACTTGACATGGAATTACTCAGTTGTAGGAGCTCATCTTTTTACTAGCTGATTTCTTATTACCACGCCTTATACAAAAATCAAAATAGAAATTTGATTTTTTTTTTAAATACCAAATATTTATATATCAATGAATGATTTAATTTTATAAAATTAAAAGTCTAATCAACTTCAATGATTTTAATATCAAAAGTTTAAAAATTAGTTTGTAAAATATTATTTGCCTCTCACTCAAATAAAACTCTTATGAATACAAGAAATTTCTTTGGTTCGAAGAAATTATTTTTTGGTTAAAAATGCATATTTTTCTTGAATTTCAAATGCTTGTTTCCATTTTAAAGTTATTTTTGGTTAAATTTAAAAAAATGATATTAAGTAAACCGTTTCTTTAATTTAAAACCAATATTTTTCTGAGTGTTTCAAGTATAAATTTCAAACTTCTAAATATTATGGATATCTTAAGATAAAAAAAGATTCTTGAAAGCCAATTTAAGAAACAAAACTTAAAACAACTTACGTTTTCGCATCGATTTCCCGAGGGCAAACGTGGCGGAAACTTGGAATAAAAATAATGAACGGTACACTAGTTTACTATGTCAAGTCGAAGGATCATTACGTTAAATTACTGCATCACAGAATGAGTGATAGAATCAGGGTGATTAAGACTTTCTCGAAAATCTATGCGATTTCTAGTTTCCTTGTGATTTATACAATTTGTATACAATTTCAACCATTCTTTATAATCACAAGTGGTGATCTAATTTTGTAATCATAATTTTTCTTCCCTTCACAATTTCCATTAATTAATTATTTATCTTCCTAACACAGATACCCTTTTGTTTCCAAAAATTCACGATATCTCTTTTTAGGTATAAAATGTAAATAATTGTATATAGGCACAGCAAATTTTTTTATCATAATTTAAATAATAATATTTTAAAAATAAAATATGAATAATGAGTTTTTAAAAATAAATCAAATCGGAGCTTATAATACAAATTTTTTTAATTTTAAATTCTGAAGACACTGTGGCTAGCTTTAACACACCCTGTGGAGAGTTCGAATCCCAATTCAGGAAAACGAAATGAAATACTAGTACGGAAAAAGGGGAATAAACGTCAAATCACGAAACCGAGTACAAAAGACACAATCAGAAGTCATGTACCAATAAGCTTTGATACCAAAGCTAAGCAAACAAAATTTTTCCAATCAGATATTCCAAGAAAGCTTTCGAAAAATGAGATTCGAACTAACATTTTTGAAAATTTGATATCCCCCCCCCCTCCCAGTCAAGCGGACGAGATAGCGGAAAGGATGGCTAAGTTCACCGAAAGTCGGTGATAGTAGACCAAATATTTTCAGTGCCCCTGGACACTTTGTAAAATTTAGGTGTTAAAATTTTAACATCTCAATATTTAATTTAACATCTAGATATTAATTAGCTGCATTCTGTTGATTTTGCTGGAATCATTATTCTATAATATTCAACCAAGGGATATTTAAATATATGGTAGGGAGGTCTACATATTTTAGGTAATATCTAGATATTAAATTTAATGTCTAGATCAGGGTGCCCATTAGAATTTCACATTTTTTAGTCTTTGCAACGCTACCCCCAAATTTTGTTCTTTTTGGTGAAAAAATAATCTCCTGATTTTTTTTTCAAATTTTAAGCTAAAAACTACTCAAATCTACAGAAATTACTTTATATTTACTGAAAAATTAACACTAAATTTAAAGAAAAGATATTCTTGGCCTCGAAACACGAAAATTTGTAATTTAATTACAATTTAATGGTCTGCATACCTCAGGCCCAAAATACCTGGTGACAAAAATATCTTGAAGTTCTAACTTAGATAAGAAAAATATGCATTTACTATAGTTTAATGACTATTTAATGTCTATGAACTACAATAAGGGGTGTATTTTTAGTCTGTTTTGAAATTCAAGACTTTTTATCAAAAGGTATAAATTTTTTAAATTTATTCATTAATATGTGGAAAATATTCTCTTTTTGTTGTAGATGAAATCTTATGTATATATTATTTTACAACAAAAAAAACTTTGCAAGCCATTCCAATAAAATTACAAAATTTTTATTTCCAAGACCAATACATTGTTTCGACATGGGAATACTTGCTCTTTCAATTGATCCCAAATTTTTTTTAATTACAAAATGATGACTGTTTTTCTCAAATTATTAAAAATGGATTTCCTTAAAAATACAACTATTTAAAGTTTGCATTTTTTTGAGAAACAGATTATTTACCTGAAACGAAGGTTGGCGCCCTCCGCGGACGGGAAAGGAAGAAATGTGAGGTAAAGGGTTTAATGTCTGACGATCTTCTCTGGGAGGAGGGATTTTAGATATGTAAAAACTCGGAAAAGATATACATGGAGTAAAAAATTTAAACTAAAGCCTAATTTATCTATAGGTATAATTAAAATGAAATATCCAGATAATAAATCTTAATACCTAAACATCCTAGACATTAAAAACCTTAATATCTAGATATTAAAGTAGATATGGACGTTTAATATCTAACTATTTAACCTTAACATCTAGATCGTCATTCCATAGTTAATAATACAGATATTAATTCCTAATATCAATTTTTCTCAGTGATAGTCATACTCTTGAACTACAAAATTCCCGTTCATTTCCTGGCTTTCCCGGTCTAGTGGTCACCCTGAGGTTTCTAAAGTAGGTATACAATAATAATATTTCACATAACATTGAATTGCATAACTGAGAATGAGTGAATGAGATTCTATGTAATTCCTCGAGGTTGTATAAGAACTTAGGTAATCGACGATAAGAATCAGGAATGTCAATGTTAGAGAGTCTCGACTTACCGGAAGAGGAATCTCTGGAGGGTCTGGATGGCCTTGGTCCTAGAGGATGATGGGACTGATAGGGAGGAGGTGTCGCGGCACTATCAGAGCCGATTCCGCTACTGGCAGCACTTCTCGTTCCACCTCTGTCAATGGCAGTGTTTCCACCTACGATCGTTTGGTTAAGACATCGCCTGAACTCGATTCCCGCGAGATTACCACGCTGTCTGTGAACTGTGTCGTAATCTCTAGGTGGCAAAAGAATAGGTCCCGCGTGGTTGTCAGCCGAATTTCCCCTGCCTGGAACAACAAAAAAATCAAAGGATATCCTCTGGGTCTCAGTTTCTTATCTCGAGAATTCAAGCACAGAGGCATACTCAATATATGTATTACAAGGGACCTAATTGCGAAACCGATTTCAAGTCTTTCTTCACCTCCGGTTCAGATTTACAAACGATCATTTCTTTCAATGGACAGATTTCGATCTTTCATGAGTGGCAGAATTTAACTCGTATACAAACGATGACAAGTGAGTGATGGCGAATTTCTTAATTTGACCCATTCAAAATCCAGAAGTTTCGAGACCACTTCTAATTAATTATTTTTGTAGAGTGCCGACGGTTAGCATCAGACCACTTACCAGATGACCTATTAAAAATTAGTCTGGACTTTGAAAAGTGATAGCGCCGTCCAGAAAATAAATAAAAATATTTTTAAAACACCGTTGGAAAGTTTATTAAATTCTACGTTAAATGGGCCTTAGTTGAAGTACTTGTGCTTTGTACAACTTCAACTCATGGTAGGAGCCATAAAAATGAATTTATTAATTTGACATTTCACTAAAGTAATCTTAAGGATTTTACCTTTCATTTAAGCTATTATTCCGTGAAAAATCTTCACGGTCTCCTGCAAAAATAATTTTTTTGTACCAGCCTGCTAAATTTAAAATACGTTACCGCACGATGGTGCGATGGTTCCATAATTTATTTTAAATTTAGCACGCTCGCACAAAAAAGAAGTATTATTTCATGAACCCATTAAGCTTTTTAATGTTTAATGGCCAAAATGAAAGATAAAATCCTAAAGATCACTTATGTGAAATATCAAATGAATGCGTTCATTTTCCTAGCTCCTGCCAAGAGTTGAAGTTGAAGTACAAAATTCCTTAAAAATCGGAAATGGTATTTTTGCCTTACTTACGTGCTTATTCAATAAGCACAAGGCTGAATTACTTCAACTAAGGCTAATTTAACGCAGAATTAATCAGCTTTCCAACGGTTTAAAAAAAAATTCATCCATATTCTGGACGGTGCTATCGCCGTACCCTTCAAATTCAAGGCTAATTTGTGCTAGGTCATCTGGTCAGTGCTCTGATACTAACCGTCGCTAGCGTGAATTAATAATTAAGAATGCTTTAGATTTTAGATTTAAAAGCTTTCAGAATATCACACTGAATATTCAAAATTCTATTCATTGTGGCACAATGGAAATTATTAAAAATAGACTCAAATTGTTAAGAAGGCATGAAACTTGGCATATGTGTGACATAAAAGTTCTTAAAGAGACCAATAAAAATGTTCCCTTCTATTTTTTGACATTTTGAACATAATTTAGAGTATTTCAAAAAATGTGTGTGTTTCTTTTTTTTAACATATTTATATTCCTTTCTGACTACTAAAGAAAGTATAAGAAGTCACTTGCTTATGATCCTCAGGTAGACAAAACATTAGTGACATCGATTTTATTTGTTTTTGCTTCCTCACATAGGAAGCTTTATAATCGTTGAAATTTTAAATATTTTTAAAATGATTTTATTAAACGTTTCTCAGTTGATAAACGACTGTATTAACGTTCTAAGAAATTGTGTGTGGATGTGTGAATGAATTTGTGGATACCGCCCCTTTTTGTTAACACGATAACTTAAAGGCGGTTGTAGATAAATTGATGTAATTTGAAGGGTTTATTTTTACCAATAATATCTCAAAACTGATGCAAGAATTCTGAAAATATTTATTACATTTATTTTTAGAACTTTATAATGTTTTAAAATTTGGTTTTTTATAGCAAACATTTTTTTCATCGACGTAATTCAAAGTTGATTCAAGAATAGAAAAGTCTTAATTCGAGACGAATTTATTGACCTATATACTGGAATTCCATTTAAGTATCTTCTATTTAAGTCGTTCCAAGAATTATTGATGCCGCGGTGGTTTCTCTCACTGCGTTAGTTGGATCGGGTTGCGACATACCTCCAAATCCAACAGAAAGCATTCACACGGCCCTGCCTGTTTATGTTCGAAGCGAGCGAATGTTGTGTTCTCTTTAAGTGAAGGCCATTTAGGACTATGCCCGAAACCGCACTTAAATGGGATTTCCAGTGTAGTTTTAATGGTAGTTTTTTATCGAATAATCATGAATGCTTCCTTTTGCTATTTTTGCTACTTATTGATAATGAGGAAACAAATACTTTTGATATTTAGTCATAATGAGGAAGAAAATTATTCATAAAATGAGCACCATAAAATTGTAAATACAAACGAAGGTTAACACCCGAGATCGAATTCACAACTATTTGAACTTTTTGTTTAAATTACGCTTAAATTATGTGTAGGGTGTTATTTCCATGTAAATTCGTCCATATATATAGAAATCCTATACTAACATGTATGCTCGTTACGGACATATTATGAGATGGGACTATAATATAATTTATCTAATAAAAAGCAAAAAAGAATATAAAAAACAGTATTATTTAAAAATTATTTGAACCCATCGTTATTTTTAGGGTAATATTTACATTAAAGCTATATCCTATGACCTATGTAGAAGAATGGTTTTAATGTTGAAATAAAAATTGTATTACTTAGAAATTGGGAACTAAGGCCCAAATTCTTTATTTTGAAGAAAATAAACGTCAAAACATGTATAACATATCTAGATAAATTCACGTGGAAACAACACCCTAACACGTTGTTTAAGAATTAATTGAAAAAATGTTATTTTTGAAAATTTCAAGCTAGCAATATTTTTGAGCAAAAAGGTAAAGAAACAAATAAAAGCACTATCACTAATGTTTTGTTCACCTGAGGATCATAAGCAAGTAACTTCTTACACGTTCTTTTATCAATCATGTAGGAATACAAAAAACCGTTCCAAAAAAATACACATTTTTGGAAACACTCAAAAAACTGTTCAATATATCGAAAAGAGGAACACGCAATTTGAGCAGTTCTCTTCAAGGAGAATAACTTTTATGGCAGACTTTTTCCCGTATCTCGCATATTAAAAAAAATGTTTAGAAAAAACGCCGCTATTTTGTTAATTTTCTAGCTTTTTCAAATTTCTTTACGGATTTGGAACATTTTTGAAACCCCGGTCAATAGTAAAAAAGGAAAAAGTTGATTGACTGGAATTTTCTGCTTACCAGTTTTTTTTTTATTCGAGTTTGTGTTTTTAGTTTAGGTCAAATTATCCCAAGTAGGCCACCATAAATCGAAAGTCTTTTTTTTTTCGTTGTAAAGTGAAGTTTTTAATAGCCCTTATGTTGGAAAAGATTTCCCCAGATTTTGGCGACAAACAAAATTTTGTTGCAAAAGTTATTAACAATAGAAATTCAATTTTACAACGTGATCAAAATTTCTCTCGTGAACGGCTTAACAAATTTTGACGATTCTTCCGTTGAAATTTTTGTTTGAAAACGTACATTCCAGAAATGTTCCTTCTGAATATAAAAGCATTGAATTAAAAAAATTACCAATTGTTTATAAACAAATTGTACTTTTCTTCTGTTGGAAGAACATTTTTTTGTACGTTATTTCACATTTTTTCTGGAGAGAAATGCGAAAAGAAATACTAAGTAGTTCCAATTATTTCAAGGAATATAAATTTGTTAGTGCAACGCGCGAGCGCTTAGAGAATGTTGTGCGTCAGTTTATTTTAAAGAATAGTAATCACTATTCTTTTAAATGAAGTTCAATTTGTTTATAAACAGTTAATATTTTTTAAACAAATTCAATGTTTTTATATTCGGAAGAAAGATTTCTAGAATGGACGTTTTTAAATAAAAATTTCTAAACAGAAAAAAGTTGTTTGTGACCAAAACCTGGCAAAATCTTTTTGAACATAAGGATTGGGATAACTTATATTTATTTTATTTAATTTAAATTTAAATTTTTTCAAATTTAATGTAATTTATTATTATTGGCATAATAAACGTTGGGATAATTTGACCTAAACTAAAAATTCAAACTGCGCTAGATCAATACTACGATGCTATATAGGTCGCTTTTTGGCTCCATACGCTTTTTTTTGTGTGCCTGTGTTATCTAATTATTATTATTGCGTTCCGATTTCAAAATAAATTCAACTTTAAATGCAAAAGCTCTGAAAAAGCTCTGTGAGAAAAAATGTTAAATTTGAAAGCGATCCAAATTGAACGATTTCAAACTTTAAACGCTTGAAAACAATAATTTCGTATTTAAAGCATTAAAAATTGAGCCTAAATTTAAAGTATTTGTAACAGTACAATTTCCAATTGGGTGAATTAATTTCAATATAAAGTATTCAAAAATTTAAAATTTAAAGTTGAAGCATTCAAAGTTAACAAAGCTTTTTATTTGTATTCGTCAAAACATGGAAAAATATAAGATTGCAATGTTACAAATTATGCAATAATTTCAAATTTGTAAAAGTTACAACCCTTACAGGCACACTTAGTATTGCATTTGTAAAAGTTTAGACGATTTTACATATTATATGATTTAATTTATACAAATAGTTCGAAATAATAAATAATCTATGACAAACGAATTCTCTATGCAAAATTATACATCATTTAAATTAATCTTAGGCTACAAAAACGACTTTTAATTTCCATGATAACAATTAATCCTCCATCGTACTTGACCAATTAATCCTTCATCTTTAAGGATTTTCTTCTCTTTTTCTAATTTCCAAACGTATAATTATGCCAAGAATAAACGGCTGTTACAACAAAGTAAGAAGTTGATTTTATTATTCCTAAATGGTATACTAATAAAAATCTAAAACTATCTAATGAAGTTGATGGGTCAGCATTAATGTCATAGTTTATTCTGCATGAAAGGATATTCAAAATTATTAAACGGAAACCAGTTTTGATCTAATTAGGTTTCCTTCTCTCCCTTTTACGTCGTTTCAAATTACGATAACTTTGTATAAATACGTATTTCCGATGGAAACCCAAAATTCTATCAATTTTTAGTTGAAATAATTGTTTTTATTCAAATGTAAAATGAAAAAAAATTGTAAAAAATAACTGTAAATTAAATTAATTAATTAACAGTTAAATTCCAAATTTTAATTTCTTTTTAAAATAAAAAGAAATTAAAAATATAAAAAAAAAACTTTTATTAAAATGTACTAAAAAGAAGTAATACAATTCACTCTGAAAATAGGAGTTGCAATAATAATATAATAATAACAAGGCGACTAAAAATAAAAGCATAGGGCGTAAATATTGAATATTACATTTATATGAGAAAGAAATTTTAATATTTACGCCCCACACTTTTATTTTTAGTCACCTTATTATTATTCTATTATTATTTCAAACCCTCTTTTCTGAGTGAATTATATTGTTTCTTTTTAGTATATATTTTAATAATTTGTACAATTTTAATCCGCACGCATTAATTTAAAAATCTAATTTCATCATAAGGCTTGTTAGAAGGTAAGGTCTTCTTTTAAGACATGAAATAGACTTACTTTTCGCGTAAAAAATGTAATGGTAACAAATGTAAGATTTCATTCTTTATAAATTAAAATGCACAATTTTTCTACGTTTTATTTAAAATGATTAATTATAAGACTAAAATTTGAAATTAAAAAATGTGTAATTATTTGCAAATTACCTAATTTTGCCCTCAGTTCAGCGGCGAGAGATTCATAAATTGTTGCTGTTTGCGCAGGTAGATGCCTAAGTTCTCCACTTCCTTCAGAAGATTCAGACTCTCGAGTGCTCCTTCCGTCGCTACCTAGATTGCTGCGAATTCTACTTTCGGTCGACGCAATTCTTGCTAAATTATCTGCGTGCGAGGCCAAAGCCTTCAATTGGCCTCCAAGTAATTCTGCAGTTTCTACTGAATCGCATCTGTAAATAACAATCATAAAAAGAAACAATTAAATAGATGCCTTCGAGGCTTCAAGTAAAGAATTATATTTCAAAACAACAAATTTCCCATTGTCACATAATGAAAGGGAACTAAATTTGAATTAAAATTTTTAATGCTTGCCTAATAATTGCCGAGATTAAAAGTTTCAAAGCTGTAATTTACCTAATCCTATTACAAGTTATGAGACTCTCGTCAAAGAATCCACTTTTACGTAATCTATAAGTAGTTGTGCAATACTAATGAATATGTAGATTCATTACATTCTTTTCTTATATGGGCAACTCAAACAGTTGAATTTGTCTTATTTTTTAGGATTCACTTTTCTCAACTTTTCTTTAGAACAGTTTAGAAATTTCTTACATACTTGCAGGGACGCGCAAATGTAACTAGTCGGTAAATCAAAATCGCTCCGACATGCACACACTTCTCCATCGGCTCCCACTTCGATGACCTTTTTTTACACTCTCATTCATGAGAGTCTAATGTAATCGTCCACATTTTCGATCTCTGGTTTTTAACGGATCTTTACGTTTCGGTACTCGCAGAGTCAGAAAATCATAACATTTTGTCGGTATCTGTCCGTATGTCTGTCTGTATGTATGTCTGTATGTATGGTTACCTGATTGTTGTAGTCAAGCTAACTTTTGAATGATTTCTCGAACCGAGTCAGCCTTTGGTAAACTTTTTAAGTGTCCTAAAATAAAGGTTAAGTTCGTAAACCAGATATTTACAACCAAAATTAAAAATTTTAGATCATTTTCATAATTTGAAAAATTTGTTTTAAAAGTTTCAGACATTTTTGTCCAATTTTCTTCTAGATGGGACAGAGTCTTGAAAATTATCCTAATGAAATTTTTTATTTCGATAAAAAGTCAAAAAGTTATATACTTTTCAACATATGAAAATTTCTTTTTGAATTTTTTCGAAAAATCGAAAATTCAAATTTTGATCGCACAAAAAAAAATAATGAAAAATGAAAAATTCCATTTTGCGGTCAAACTATGCAAGACACAAAAAAAGATGAAGATACAAAAATCGTGCAACCAAAA
>JAABKJ010001688.1:0-30010 GCA_011634705.1 Andricus grossulariae
ACCTCGGATTCGTATTCAGCGCGTCAAAATACATAAGGATAAAGTGGTCTTGTCAAATAGTCCTCACCTTTTTTTTTCTGTAAACCAGTGTAATTCTTAACAGAGAAAAACGTGTTACGTTTGGAATATTTTATTGTTTAAAATTCCAAGCAGAATTTTTCGAAACTTAACGGTTTTTGTTCTATCCAGAGAATGAAATAATATTTTCCTGTTACAAAGATTTTCAAAAGTCACTCATATGGCTGTATCTATGTTGCTGGGATTTTCTCTTTAATTTACGTGGCTCAGTTTAATCCTGGCAACAAAAAGACACTTGTTCTTAGACTGTTACGAAATACTGTCTGCATGCAGAATGTTTTCGTAGCAGAGCTACACAAGACTTAAAATGCCAAGCAGTTTAGCATAAAATGTATCCCAATTTACTCTCAAGAGTGGTACAACGTAATTTAACAGTTTGGGGTACAGTTTATGCTAAACTGAATAAATTGAGTCCCATCTCAGTCAGCTTTGGGATTCAAAGTGTATAATTTTCGAAACATGCAATTTTCGACGATATCACCATCTGCAATTTTGTTTGTCTGCAGGTTATAAACATCGAGATAATAACGCTTGGCAATCTGAAAAGTTTATAAAACAAGAGAAAAATAATTTGTTTATTTTGGAACTATGATCAGATTTATTTTCGATCATTATGTGAAAATGAAAGTAAAGTCGAGTTGGTAAGGGGCCCTTCAAAAGCTACGTCACGCTATTTTGAACAGTTTTTCACCCAAAAGAGATCAATTTTCAACGAAAAAGTTGAGTTTTCAAATTGGAAAGTTGAATGATTTAGAAAACAGTTAACTTTTAAACCTAAAAAGATTAATTTTCAAGCAAGAAAGATGATTTTCCAACCATATAGTTAAATTGTCAAAAGCAACAATATTAATTTTAGACCAAATAGTTGCTTCTACAATCAAATATTTGAATTTTTAAGCAAAATAGAAGAATTTTCAAACAAAAAATATTAAAATGTAACCACAAAAAGTTGTATTTGTAAAAAAATAGTTGAATGTCCAAGCCAGAAAGAGGATTTATTTGAAAGACAGTTGAATTATGAACGAAGAGAAATGAATTTTCAACCAGGAGAGATGAATTTTCAACTAAGAGTGACAAATCTTCTAGAAAAAAGAAGAATTTTTAACCAAACAGTTGAATTTCAAAAATGACTTATTAACAAAGCCGTTGAATTTCCAATCTGCAAGGATGAATTTTCGATCAAATAGTTGAATTTTCAGCAATAAAAATAATTATAAACCAAACAGTGCCATTTACAACCAAATGGTTAAACTTTTAAGCGAAAGCGAACAATTTTCAACAAAACAGTCGAATTTTTAACAAAATAGTTGAATTTTTAAGCAAATAGTTCAATTTTTAGTCAGTTGGCTGAAGTATTAAATGAAAAAGATTAAACTGTAAAAAAATTGGCAAACAAATTGTTGAATTTACAAGTCAAAAAGGCGAATTTTCTACAAAACCGTTGAATTTTCAACTGAGTAGTATAATCTTCTACCAAAATGATAGATTTTCCAACCTGAAAAGACGAATTTTCAATAAAAAAGTTGAATTTTGAAGCGAAAAAGAAGTTTCTTACAAAAGAGTTAAATTTTTAATAAAAAATAAAGTAGTTAAGTTTGCAGTTTAGACAATTGATTTTCAACCAAAAAAGAGAACTTTTCAATAAAATGGTCCAATTTTCAACCAAAGAGATGTCCCTTCGACTAAAAAATTAAATTTTTAACAAGGTAGTTCTACTTTCAATCAAGTAGTTTAGTTTTCAATCAAGAAGATTAATTTTCTACCATATTTACCATATATTTACCATATATTTACACTTAGAAAAAAAATAATTTTCAACTAATTCAGAAGCGAATTTTCAACAAAATATGTGAGTCTTCAACCAACAATTTGAATGTTTAACAAACTAACTCAACTTTCAACCAAGTGGTTGAATTTTTAATCAAATAAGATGAATTCTCAATGAAAAATTTAATAGTTTAATTTTCAACTAAAAACTATCAATTTTGGACAAAAATAGCTAAGTTAAATTTTCAACTTAAAAAAATAAATGTAACAAAATAGTCGAATCTTCAACCAAATAGTCGAACATTTAACAAAAATAGATGAATTATGAATCAAAAAGGAAAAAAGGAAATAAGGGAAATAGGAAAAGAGTGTGAAGTCTGTATTTAGATATTTTACTTGTAAAATAAAATCACTGATTTTTGTTTTTTCAAGCATTTCAAAAAATATTATTCACATTTATAATTTCCATGTGTGATGCCGCGTTTTGTGTTAACCCTTCCCTCTCCACGTCGCAAATCGTCACAAAACCTGTCCTTGCCGCCCCCGGCAGCCTGACATATTTTTTGAACGGCCCCTAATTGTTAAATAGACACAATCTTTCACCAAATATTTAAATAACAAAATTAAGCAATCCTTTAAAATAAAAGCATTAACATAAAAACTAAACATCTTCATAAAAAGGGATTTTTTTCCGAATGTAGGGCGGTTATATCTCAAGAATGGTATAGTAGCTATTTCAAGAGAAGTATTTGATCTGGGATATATTCCTATATACATATATCTATTCATGTTCCATGATGTAAATCCAGAAAATGTCTGAACGAAATATCGAAACATGAATTCGATATTAAGCTTCAGTATCATTCACTCACGTTTTATCAGCTAAATTATATATATATCTCGTGAGCTCAAATTTATCTGCGGTTAGCGACCCATTTTTGGTTAAACGAAAAAGTCGGTCAGTCGATTAATGGAGTACACGATTAGTTTCGGTTCATCGACTATTCGAGACAAAGTGAACATAAAAGAGTCATGGCATGACGTTCTGCCCAAATTGTTTCATCATTATTTTTCCTATATTTTAAAGTTAACAATTTATACGCTCTTTCCATGCTCAAAATTATTTCCCTTCCAGAGTATTTATTTAGAATAGATCCTGTGAATGCTTTTCAGTGCAAAGTTGAAATTTTAACAATATATTCATAAAATATAAGCTTCTTTGGAAAAGGAAATATTGGATAAAAATCAGTCGGGGTCAAAGGTGAGAGGTTGGAGATCAAGTGTAAAAGGTTAGAGGTCAATGTGCTAAAGGTGAAGGGAGGTCAGATGTCAGATATCAAATGACAAGGGTCACATGTCAGAGGTGAAAGTTGAAAGGTCAGTGGACAATGTCAGGGGTTAGAGATGAGGGATCAAAGAGGGTTCGAATCCAATATAGGGTTCATCTAATTTTTAAAAAATTTTTCTGCAATTTTGATTTCACTTTGTTAAACATAATAACATTCTATCTTTATTATTGAGAGTGCTCTAGAGCGATAAGAATTAAAATGATAATATATTATCATTTCGAGGATCGATTTTTTTATGTAAGAGTTGATTAAGTATTCGGTGATTATCAGAATTGAAACCCGATATTAAAAAGAACACCGCTAAGGGGCCATCCATAAATTGTGTAACAGCTTTTGGGGAGAGAGGGTTCGCGAGAATGTGAAGATCTTTTAAATGTGATGAGGGGGAGGGGAGGCGTAATTTGATAATTTTATGTAATACTTTTAATAAATCAACCAGTATATCTGAAGATTGTTGAAAATTTGTAAGATTTTAAAGATTTTAAAAGATTTCAAGATGTTTTGAAAGATTCCAAGGATTACAGAGAACTTAATATTTTTCAAGGGAATTCAAGGAATTTCAAGGAATATCATTATATTTCATTTAAATTCACGGGATTTTTAAAGGCATTTTATAATATATCCATGCAATTCCAAAGAATTTACTCACAAGAATTGAGGTACTTTAAATTATGTGAAAGATTTGAAAAATATGAATACTTTAAGGTTTCTTTTTAAAGATTTGAGGTTTTCTTCCAAGGATTTCAAGGAATTTAGAAATTTCAATAGGTTTCAAGAATTTTAGGAGATTTTAAAATATTTGATAGGATCTATTAGTTTTTATGATATTTTAAAAGATTTAAAGGGATTTTCAAGGGCTTTCAACGGATGTTCTAAGATTTCCAAGGATTTCAGTAATTTCAAGGAATTTAAAGGCTTTCTTTCAATAACGCATTTTAATGAATTTCCCAAGATCTCAAAGGATTTCAGAGAACTTCAGATATTTCAAGGGATTTCAAGGATTTTCATGGAATATCATCATATTTCATTCAACTTCATGGGATTTTTAAAGGAATTTTATAGTATTTTGATGAAATTTCGAAGAATTTACTCACAATAATTGAGGGATTTCAAAGATTTAGAGAAAGTATCAATTTTTTAAGGTATTTCTAAAGATTTTAAAAGCTTTTATAGAATTTTATAGATATGGGATATTTAAAAGAATTCCAAGGAATTTTCAAGTGCTTTAAAAAATTTCAAGGGATTTTAAAAGATTTTAAAGGATTGGAAATATTTAACGGGATTTCAAAGGATTCCAGGAATTTTAAAGAGATTGACAAATTTCAAGGAATTTCAAGGAATATCGTCAGATTTCATGTAAATTCATGGGATTTAGTAACATTTTGATGAAATTTAAAAGAATTTAATGGCATTTAAAAGAAATATCAACAAAAACAAAGGTGTTTTACAATTTTCGAAATTTGTTAAAAATATAAGCTTAAGTGATTTGATAATGAATTTGAGAAAACTGTATGATCTCGTTTTATGCTACATTTGAGCAACGTTTGCATGATCGCAATCGTACCTTAAAATGTTTAGTTTATTTTAGGTCACGTTTAGCTTGTCGCAAAATCTAAAAAATACATTAAAAATATTAAAGAATTGGAGATATGTGCTAATAATTGAAAAAAAATCTTTAGCAAATTAAGTTGCTGATGAATATTTGTCTACTACATGAATTTTCATGCGGAGGGGTAAAAAATTGATAAAAAATGTGTTACTCAATTTATTGATGGCCCCTAAGCAAAAAATTCAACTCACAGTAGAATTGTTTGTAGACCACCCCTGGAAATGTTATTGATTCCGAGGCCGAGGAAAGGCATCAAATAATTTTTCTGATTCAATTTTTCAGTGAGATTAAATTCCCTCGGGAAAGAAGGGAAAACCTGATACTCTAATGGAATTTTGATATTGTTTTTTGTTTGTGGCGGAGAATCATAGAGCAGAAATTTGCAGTAAACGTCGTGTCCTGTTGCGGGTGGAATTTCCACAAGGCATTATGTGACACGAGGGTTGTCAAGTGCGCCTTTATACTTGGCGGGAGAAAAATTTCAAGTTAAGGATTCCTTTACGCGTTTCTCCTATTTGGTTTCCTCGTCGTCCCTAATCCGGCAGCTCTGACAGGTGTCCGCTTTTGAAAAGGCCTGTACCAAGCTAACCACGACCGTGCAGTAACTTTTCCTCGCCACTCTGGGAAAATCCATTTTCAAGCCTCGGGCACAGAAGCCGGTTGCTGTAACTCTGGTAAAGAACTTTTCGAGTTTCTGGAAGTAAGGTTTTGCAGCTTGGCCTGCCGTGAGCTGAATGATGTCTTGCCGGTAGGGCCTTGCTTCATGTTTCGTATAAAAGTAAAGCTTGTGTATCCTCTGGAGTCTGGGACGAGATCCTCTCGCTTGGTCGGGTCTTCGACCACGACCCAAGTCATCGAACCGATATCTTAGCAAAGATTCGTTTGATCTCAAGCTTGCCTTTCCTAGTTTCCCCCCTGCTGTTCGCAATTCGCATCTGCGGCTTCATCCTCAAACTCCCTCACAAAGAGGATACTGAGGTACTACCCTGTTTTTGAAGAACACAGTTAATTCAAAAAAAAAATCAAACAAACAATTTTTGATATCAATGAAATCATGAAAGAAAGATGCATCTACACGGAAAAAAAGTTGAGCTGTGGAAACTATGTTATTCCGTATAACAGCTCAACGTATAGCTAGCTAGTCTAATCGAGTGCAGTGACAGTCGAGGTTTACTTTCGACATTTTGAAGAGTTTTGCCACTTAAAATTCACCCAATTGTTAATATTAAATGGAGTTTGTTATTGTATAATAATAATTTACAGGGGTTTCGATTGCAGTCGGTTTTTAAACTGAGATATCAAGATACGCGATTTAAAGTTATAAAATATACACAATCTATCAAAAATATTAAATTCACGAACTTAAAAACTTGGTCAAAACTACTCATCTAAGAGAAGAGTCAATATAAAGTAACTCAACGTTTTACCTAATCTAAGCTAAGAGATTCCTCGAATTTAATATATTCTGGATTCACTCGTACGCCCCAAGAATTTTTTGTCCACGTAATTATGCAAAACAGCTTTCAAAATTGTTAATATTCTAAATTTATAATTATTGCACAATTATTAAAAAATACCGTTAACTAAATTATTGTCGAGAATTATTTTGCAAGAGTACCGTCAACTCGAGAAAGTGGGCCGTAACATGCCGAACTAGAATATAGACGGCTGAATACGTGATAGAAAAATGTAGAAGAAACCCGTCAACTCGGAGATAATGGCATTCTGTTAATTATTCGATTTTTTTTTGGCGCTGAAATAATTTATAAAAGTACCGGAACAAGCATATGCCACTTTTTTTAGTTCCCCTAGACTTACAGTGTCTTATACGTCTCGTGAAAAGTATATTGAGTTTTTTTTGTAACTTAGTGTAATTTTACAAAGTTTCATTCAAATCGAACGATCACTAGCAGACCCTAATATCTTCGGCATGTACTGGCCCATTGTTTATATTATTTATTACATCATCATATCTAAAGAAAAGTTTTGTAACGACATGTCTTGAAAATCTCGCAATAATCGTTGTTGAAAACCTGAATGACTTTTTCTTACTTGAGGTTGTTCTATATCTTAATTTAAAATTGGAAATTCAAATCTCTATTTAAATCTAAATTCAAATCCCTCTTGAGGAGATTAATCATAGAAAACCTTGTACGAATTGAGAAACTTACGCACTTTTTAAATATGCGTGTGCGCTTCAATTAAAACTTTTAAATTGTCTGAAAAATTATTTAAAATATTATACACGTTTTATGTTAGTGCTTTTCGCTGGAAATTATGTAGTATTAAAAAAGAGTAATTTTAATGTAAGATCATAAAGTTTCGAAGAAGACTTGAAATTTCTAAAATTTTAAGTTGGGCTGATGTTTTTTGTCGGAAATAAGCTTTTATAAACAAAAATCATCATCAAGATTCCCAATTTTCAATAATGTAAGGTTATGTTGGCATTTTACATCGGAAATCGGCATTTCTAGTAAAAAATCATAAGATTAAAAAAAAAACATTTTTTTTTGTACAATATTATAGGTTAATCTAACGGTTTTCACCGGAAATATCGATATAGATTTGAAAGAATATTTACAATTTTAAAACAATTTAAAGTTATGTTAATGTTTTTTACCAGAAATCGGTTATTTTAAACAAATATCATCGAATTTCAAAGAAGATTAACGATTTGGATCCACTTCTTTTCATCTTATGTCAGTTTTTTTGTGTGTGGAAAATTGGTATTTTTATTTGTTTGAATTATAAGACTTCAGATTATCATTCGGTAATTAAATTCATTGCTTTTGTATAATTTTTGGTTTTGTTGGTCTTTTCTATCAGGAATGAGTACTTTCAATAACAAATCGAATACAAAAATTTTGAACGATTAGAAGTTATTCTCGCATTTTTAAAAGACGTATTACAATCTTAAACAATTTCTTGTTATCTTAGTGTTTTTTGTCTAAAATTTCCTTTGTTGATATGAAATCATTGAAGTTCCAAGAATATTTATGATATTTGAACAATAATAGGGTATGATAGCGTTTCTCATGAGAAATCGGTTATTTTGAACAAAAATGTTTTGACTTCAAAAATTAAACATACTATGTTACACAACCTCAGGTTATGTTAGAAATTAACAATGATAACTGATAATTAATTTGAAAAGAAAATGTTTCAAATTAGAAAGTTAAATTAAATTAAATTAGATTGAAATTAAAAATTAATATCAAAAATTAAAATTAAAAATTGAAAAAATATAAAATTAATAATTAATAATAATAATAAATTAATTAGCTACAAATTAAATGATCAAAAATATTGTTCGTCCCTTCCTTATATGACATTTTATATAATAGATTATATAAAGTACAAAAACTTTTGTATGAATATTAATTTTATATTTTTATTCAGTCAGTTTAAAAGGCAACTGAAAGGACTAGCATCTGAATTTTAAGCTGACTTCTACGCAAGAAGGCAGCATCTGAATTTTTGCATATTAATTAACAATTGTTGTGAATTATTTTTTCATAAATGGGTTGATCTCACAAAAATGACCCAATTAAAGTAGAAAAAATAGCCATATATCCATAAAATTAAACGGAAAGCTTTATTTTGAGATCTAGATTTGATATTAGAAAAAAGTGGAGATCGAAAGAGGAATCTAGAAAGTTGACTTCCTTTTAATTAAGCTTGCAAAATGTATCAATCTTATCGTGAAGCAATTTTCTGGATATATTAATACAATTTTTGTATGTGCTTTATAATCTAGTGAAGGATATTTTAGTTTTGATCAGTAAGTGGAGATGAGGGAACAGTGGATGGAAACTACTTGACACCTCTTAAGGCTATCACTAGAAGGGTTACGTAGCATTGGTATTTGCAGTAAGAGACTGTAACGTTATTCCAAAACTTAACATTAAAATCGATTTTCTGTGCTAGAGAAACGTAAATGAATATATTTAAAGTATTTTTAGTTAGAAATTAGGGTTATAAAGTAGTATAATAAAATTTAAGTCTACCACAAATGCTTTTAAGTAGTAGGGTTATCAGATAGTATAATTAAATTTGAGTCAGACATAAGACATTTTTTGTATCTAAAGACAATTTTATCAGACATTGGGGTTGACAAGTAGTATGATTAAATTTGAGTGAGTCATAATAGTTTTCAAGTAGCTTAAGTCAGTTCTAGTCAGACTTTTAACGCTATCATTAATAGGGCCGCGTAATATCGGTATTTGTATTCACGTGACCTTTTTGGTATATGTGGTCTTATATTCCTTCAAAGTCGGTCATGAGGGTTCAAGTAGTATAGTCGGTTTGAGGCGAGTCATATCAGATTATGAGTAGCTGATCAAACTTTTTGTCAAAAATTAGGGTTATCAAGTAGTATAATTCTATGAAGGCCAGCCATAAGAGATGTCAAGTAGGTTAAGTCAGTTCTAGGTAGACATTAGGGTTATCAAGTAGTATAATTTAATTAAGGTCAGTAATACGAGATTTCAAGTAGCTCAAGTCGTTTTTAGTAATACAGTAGGGTCATAAAGCAGTATAATTTAATTTAAGTCAGCCATAAACCATTTCAAGTATTTAAAGTCATTTTTAACCGAACATCAGGGTTAACAAGAAGTATAATTCAATTTTAGTCCGTCATAGGCAATTTCAAGTATTTCAAGTAATTTTCACCTACCTAGACGTACAATATACTGAAAACGATCAATTAAAAAAACCTTACTTTTTGCACCTTTTTAAAAATATTCTAAAGCCTTTTGAATCTTACATGATGTTTAGTTATTAGATACTTAGAGGACGGATTTCATATAATAACTGAAACTTGAAAATTTAAATGGATTGTTAATAGAAAATGAAAACCAATAAAATAAATCGGTCCAAATTTAATAATTTCATTATAGAAAATTCTTAAATGGAAGAATTTGCAACTTAAAAGTTAAAAAAAGATCGATTTATTGCAAGCGATTCAATTAAAATAAATAATGTAAGGTAGGAACATTTAAAAAAGAATCTTAAATGTAAATCGTCAAAATTTATTAGATTGAAAGTGTAAATTTCGTTTTCCAGTATTTTCAGCTTCACATTCTTCAATCCTGAATTTTCTACTATTTTATTTAGGGACTTCCTGATGTAATTCTTGAAAATTTGCAAACAAAAGACGATTCAAATGGGCAGCTCAAAATCAGTTTAAAAGAAAATATTTATAATTGAAAACCTTTAGGCTTGTTTGCACTGAATTAAAAAATAACTTTTTAAACTTGAAAGTGTTTTAAAAAAGTAACGAAGTTTGAAAACCTCTTAATTTGGTCCCATTTCCAAAAAATTACTTTGAATCTCGTCACTATTTAGTATCTCGAAACATCAAATCATTGATTGAATTATGTATTCATATTTGGTATGAAATGTTCTCTGCACAACGAATATGAAATAGTAATCTCCCGGAATTAATACTTCAATGTAAATAAATAACAGATTTGATGCTATAAACTGATTTTCAAAATTCGTTCTCAATTCTCGCAATAAAACGTTAATGCTTCCTCTCCATAATAATACTAAACGTGATGCAACTATCAGTGTTGAGTTTTATAGATCCCATCATTAAATCAGTTATCGCGAATGGCAGAAAATTTGATGGAGGGATTTATAGACATTATGCTATCTGCAATATTTTAGTGAATTACATTCTCTCGAATAATTCATTTTTATAGAATATCGCTTCTCCCGATCTAATAGTGTCCTTATATAAAAAAGCTGTTCTCAAAATTACAAACTGACACATTAATTTTTTTTGATAAATTTGTATCATTAACCACTGGCACACGTGGTAAATGCACACGCGCGGAGCGCGCGTTCACGTCTCTTGATTTTTAATTCCTCACATTAACAACATAAACTATTTAAAAATCCATTATTGAAACAAGTTTTTAATATTAAAAGTTTCTAATATTTTTGAAACAGTAATTGATAATATCTAATTGAAAGCGCTTGTAATTTAAAAATATATTTAACAATTTTGAATTAAAAACTTTTCAAATCAAACAATTTTAGATGAGGTAAAATTTAAAAAAAAGAACAGTATTTTGAATTAACTGAAAAGATATTGAATTTCTAAATAAAAGCATTTAAAAGTAAATTATTTGAAATTGAATGATTTCAGATTACAATTTCGAAAATAGGACAATTTCAAAATGCTCAAAATTGAATAATTTTATATTCGAATTTAAAAAACTAGATCATTTGAAAATAAAAGTTATTGAAATTTTATACTTTTTGATTAAGAGCATTCAAAATTGAAAACTGTTAAATTTAAATCATTTTTGTCAATTGGAAGTGATTAAAATTTGACAATTTGAAATAGCAGACCAAATTAAATGTTTCAACGACAAAGCTGGTGAAATTCAAGGAATTTTAATTATCATTATATAAAAATAAAAATTATAATTGATTAAACAATGTTGTTAGGATCAAAAACTAAATTCCCCGTCATTTTTACAGTTGAAAATCAAAAATTTGTAAGTTATGAACCCTTTAAAATTGAATTAGTCTAAAAAAAAACGTTTAGAATAAACTAATTTGAAAAGGAGAAAAATTAAAACTTATGAAAGAAAAAATTCGGAAATTCAGTGCTCAACATAAAAATTCAGAGCTCTAAAATTGTAAACATTCAAAATAAAGAAATTATTCAATAACTGAGGTATCAACGTCAGATAGTTCTATATTTATCTATTTTGTTTTAAACAACACAATTTTCAACTCTTCCGAATTTCAAATAGTTTAATTTCTTGTACTTCATTTAGAATTCTTATTAATTCTTGAAATCTTCCAATCAAATATGATATAGTAATAAAAATGTCGATGAAAAATAATTGAATTTTCAATATCTAGTTCTAAAATCTTCTCATTTTTAAGGCTTGAATTTGACAAGCTATTTTCTTAATTTTGCCTTGTTTTGAATTTGTTCTGGAGGCATTTTATTCAAGATTGTTTAATTACAAATCTTTAAACTATCATTTGTGCAACTATCAAGTCATTCAATTTGATATTTTACGATTTCAAGGAATTAAAAAAACTAGAATATTTTGTGCGTTTAAAATTGAAAACAACCCATTTGGAATATTCGAATCTACAATTAATAAATCTAAAACTGGCTATAAAGGATTTTAATATCAAGTACTGCAATTTGGAAAGATATAATAGTGAAATCGTCCTGACATTTTTAATATTTGACTTTGAAATTATTATCAGTTTGGGTAGATTTCAATCACACCAAAAACATCTGCGATGCAAAAAATCTGCCAAGTAGAACTATATGAATGTATGAAATCAAAGTCGGTTAAATAAGTTGTGAAAAAATATTCATACACAATAACTCCGATATAAGGCCAGTTTTGGGAGTTGCCTCGCAGTTGCCGTGGCACGAATTCGTCGTTAAACGAATGGTGCGTTGTGGCCACGTATTGTTGACACTACTTGTATGCTGAGCAACTGCGTGGTCCAGCAGTTCTAGGAAGAACTAAATCAGTCGGCCTTATATTGGAGTTCTTGTGTAATAAAATTGACATAGATTTTTTTTTATAATATGCCATACTTTGTGCCCTATCTTCAAATAAATTTAAAAAAGCCACATTAGACGTTATACAACTAGGCGCGATTATATTATACCCTCAATCTGCCACACCCATACATTTTTTATCAAAATCATTTTGCTTATAACATTCAATCCCGCCAAAAGTTTTAGAATGTCTTATATGTCTCCTCAAAATGTATTTAAAACTTTCTGCAGGGCACTTTATAAAAAAAGTTGCTTGGTATATTATATTATGAATATTTTTCCCTAAATTACTTGGCCAACATTGATATCACAAATTTATATAGTTGTGTTTGGAAGATTTTTTGCATCGCAAATGTTTTTGGTGTGATTTGATTTTCGTATGATTAAAAGAATAAGATAGGTACGCTAAATTAATTAAAATTAAAAGAATAATTTTTTGAATATAAGAGATTAAATTAATTGTTTGAATAATTTTCGTTGAAAATTAATTATATTGATTCATTCTTTAACCTTTCATCGCTTTAAAGCATGGCTTAGTATGGGGATCGTTGGGTTACCTAGTAAAAATAAAAAATGTTCGAATTTAATGTTTTTTCATAAACAACTGATTTTTAACAAGTTTTTTCATACCTTAACATTTTTCTTACAATATTATTATCCTTACGTCATCGGTAATGTATTAAGTGTCCCGAAATATTGTTGCTAAAATAAGTTAGACAGTCTTAAAATCGCAGTCATTTAAAAAAAATATAGAGTCAATTTGACCCAGCATGCAGGCCATTTAACTTTATATTGGTGTGTAGTGAAAAGGTAAATTCAATTAAATGGTACTATATTACTCAATTAAAATTTCGATTGGATTTTTCAATTTCAATTCACTATGGAAAGAGTGGCTTGGTGCACTAAACTTAATCGGTTCTTCATTTTTTATAAGATTTTATGGAGATCTATTTTATTTTTTTTTGGCTAAAAAATGCAGTATTGTTAAATTATTGTAATTAATTTTTGCAAGTTGTTATTACTATTTAAAGATGATGAAGTCGAAGTTTTAAAATTTTTAATTAATATAAATTTCGATGTTAAAACCATTACTTCGGGCACATCATCTTTAAAGAACAAGAAAAAATTTGCCTGAGCCCGGATATGAACCGAGAACGCATTTATGAACTATACGCATTTCTCCGCTTCGACAAATGTACCATTTTTGATTAACGTGAGTTTTAATTTAATTAATTTTTGCAAGATGTTATGACCATTTTAAGATTTTAACGCCCGAACTTTACAATTTTTAATTAATACAAATTTCGATGTTAAGACTATTACTTCGGGCAAATAATTTTTAAAGTATAAGAAAAAATCAGCCTGAAACCGGATTTTATACGGATTATTATGCAGCCTAATTTATCAATATACAAAGAAACATAATTGTTCAAACAATTTATTATTATTCCTAATAATTTTCTCTTTGAATAATCTTAGAAAAGAAAGATAGTTGCAATTTTTGTTGTTGAAATTTTCCACTTTTTGTCAACTTTTTACTTAGGGCGAGCTGAAAATTAATGCAATTTAACATTACTTGTTTAAGCAACTATGTTTCTGAACTTGCATTAATTATTACTTCATTAAGTGAAAAGTTGACGAAAAGTGGAAAATTTCAGAAAAACGCAACTATCTAGCATTAGTATAGGAGAAGATAGCTATGGAGAATAATAATTTGTTTAAACAATTAATTTGAATTTTATTAATTTTTACTTCACTCTAAGTGAAAAGTGGATGAAAAGTTAAATATTTCAGAAAAAAAACGAAACTTTCTAGCATTATTTAACGATAATATTATTTAAAATAGTAATAATTTGTTCGCAAAATTATTTTTTGTTAACTTGAATTGTTTATTACCTCGCTCTAAATGGAAATTTAACAAAAAGTTTCAAATTTCGGAAAAAAGCTGCAATTATCTACCATTACTATAGAAGAAGACAGTTATAAACAATAATAATTTCTTTAAAAATTATCTTTGTTAAATTGTATAAATTTTTAATTTTCCCTCAGTGAAAAGATAAGAACAAGTAGACAATTTCAGAAAAAACTGCAAGTATCTAACATTATTTCCAGAGGAGATAATTAAAATTAATAATAAACCGTTTAAACAATTATTTTTGTCAACTTGAATTAATTATTACCTCACTCTAATTGAGAAGTGGACCAAAAGTGGATAATTCTAGAAAAAAACTGCAACATTGTAGCATTATTCTAAGAGAATATTATTATAAATAATAATAAAATAATAAATAAAACAATGATTTTTATTAAACGTATTTAAATATTGCCTCACTCTAACTGAACAGTTAAAAGTAAGTTGAAAAATTCGGGAAACCCACCACTTTCTAACCCTATTCTAAGAGAAAAATGGTTAAAAACTATAATAAATTGTTTTAACAATTTATATAAACATCTCATTATCAGTTGAAAGACGTATTTCATGTTTCAGAAATAATTTTTTTTTAAAGCCGCAAAAAAATCATAATTAGCGCCAGGAACTCGTAAAACCTAATTTTTCACTCATGGGGTTTTTTTGGGACCCTATAAAACAGACTTATGGAAGTGATATTGAAAAAGTAATTATTTATTTGTATTCTATAACCAATTGTCAAGAGAAATGTTGAGTTTGAAATCGATTAACCTAATATTGCGACGATTCTGAATAAAATTTACAAAAACGTTTGTTTTTTTATGGGAAATACGTGCTAAACTTCATGGGGCTTGCGAAACCTCTAAATTTCATTGTTTCAAAAAAAGGTGTTTATTTTTGTGTGGATTCGAGCAAATTTAGGCCACCCTTTAGGCCAGTCACCTGTCAAGTTTGATTGAAATCGGTTGATAAATGCGCCGACAATCCACGAAAGTTTCAAAATACATGATTTTTTAATATAGGGATTCTTGGTTGCCTTTTTTGGTACTCGGCTACCACGAATCTTTATACTTTAGGGTGGCCTCTGAAAAAAAAAATTTCTGGTAATTTCCCGGTTATCAAACATTTTTCTAGGTCATCAATGATGATCAATAGAAAGAGCATGGAGAACCCTATCGTAATTTTAATGAAAAGAACATTTTTTAATTCATCAATATTAAAAAGGTTATAAATTATTTTTAAAAAATAGTGTCCGCTCTAAATCTACTGAATGCTTATTTGTAATAATTAATAATAAAATGTCGAGTTTCTAACCCAAAGGTATGTAAAGAAAAGAACCTAAGCTTTTTTTTCAGCAAACAAAAAGAAAAATAGCCCTTAATTGTGATTTCTGTCTTGAAAAAATCACTGTCATTTTCACCCTTAAAAATGAAAGAATTTAAAATTTTGTGAAATTTTCAAGTTAAATTGGTGTAGAAATGCTGAAAATTATATGCTTTCTAATTGGAAATTGAAACATTCTTAAGTTAGCATTTTGAAACTAAATCCTCTAAAATGATAAATTTTATGATCATCATGAGTTTTAAAATTGAATTATTTTTATCTTAAGTGCAAAATGAATAAGTTGAAAATCAAGGGAAACAACTTCATGTTCAAGAAAATTTTGTGAGATGTCAAACCGAAAGGCGTGCGGAGATATAAAAACTTCAATGTGGACAGAATGAATGAATCGTAGATTAATAATTATTGGATTATATTATTATTATTATTATTATTACATATGATGACAAAAATATACATCCCCACAAATTAATTTTAAAATAATGAAAGTATCAGTCTGTCATTTTAGGAATTGATAAAAGACCCAAAATACGGCATGATAAGGACAATTTGACAATTTTTAATTTTTTAATAAAGGGCCCCAGAACTCAACCCTCATTATATGACGTAAGGGGTTATAATGCACTTAAATTTGTGATTGATAATTTAATTAAATAAATTAATTAGAGTGATTCTGCAGTCAACCAAAATCAATATTCATACTTTAAATTCCCTGATGTTTTCTTTCATCAAGTGGCTACTTCTATTCCTACCCTGAAAGTCCCAGCGGTTTTATATCCCTCTGCCTACTGAAAGCAAGGCTTTTAATTGATTGTCTGGCCAAAACCATCTGCAGCCCTCGCGCAATGCAAACACTACTTAATTAGACTGCACTACGTATATATTTAATCAGGGCTTCTTGGATAAATTCAATTTGCAAAATTAAGATGAATTACACTCAGTTGCTGGAGAGGAATAAACAATTTACTAAATTAGTCTATAGGCGATGATGGCATTGAGCAAACATGACGTCAACAGTTGAAAAGAAAAAAATTAAAATACCATAGCCTGTGATACATTTCCTAATCAAGAATTTATAAAGATGGTATAAAAACCAAGAATTTTACTTAAATTTAATTGAATTACGATACTCTCGAAGCACACATTGGAACGCTAGCAGCCAAAACTACACAGAATGCCGTCAGCTTACTTTCCTCTTTGACTGTGTAAGCCTGTGTAAGCCCGTGTCAACCAGACCTACAATGCACTCACTTATAATGCTTCACTAATAATGGACTTGCTCCTTGACGCTGTGTTAGCGTTATGTGTGCCTTCCAGATCTCTGGAATTCCTGCAAAATAATGAAGAATCATTAAGACAGGCAGCCTAATTTATTATTCCGGTAAAGATAGCTCTTTGGAAAATAAATGAAGGTTCTGTCTGTTATTACACTCAGGATTAAATAATCACTGAACAAATAAATCGTAGCGAACAAAAAATATGTTGGAACGCTCATTCTTCAAAGGAAAATGGTATTCTATTCTTCTTCTTGTTTTAAAATAAAATAAAATATGAAGCTGGGATATTGGAAAATGGAAGAAAATATATCTGTCTGGCTCACTGAAGTTTGCATTTCGAAGTTAAAAGCTTTTTTTCATAAGTATTCCATGCTTATCTTACAGTCGTGATCCAAGCGGATAGAAGCGCCTTATATTTTTAATGAGGATCTTATGAAAAATTTCTAAATAAACAACTTTTCCTTTGAAAATAAAAACTTCTACGGGCCAGACAGATGCGTTGGTATATTCAATTCTATTTTCCAAAATATCAACATGATATTTTATTTAGTTTCAAGATAAGAATAGCCAGAAGAAAATACATTGCATGATTGGTAAGTCGTGATGTCATAGACATAGAATACCATTGGCCCTTAAACTAAGAAATCAATTGCATTCTATTGGAAGAGAACAAAAGATTTTCAAACTCCTCAATAAAAAAATGATTCTATTGTAGAATTATATTTAGCTGGGATGAATTTCTTTTTGAATATTAAATTAATCACCATCGTATAAAGTCTTATAAAAAATGTACAGCTGAACTATTGATATTTATCCTTGTTTTGACCACAAATTATATATATTAGCTGAAATTAGAATGTTAATTATAATGCCAGATAAAAATAAGTGGAATTATTAGCAGAACTTGTTTCCAAAATTTTTATACTTTTTCAAAACTTGGATTCGAACTTATATCATTTCTCCATATTTCTTGCTAACCAAAAAATTTCGGGTGACGTAATACGAGTTAGGGATATAGTTGACTGTTTCAAAAACAAAAATTACTTATTTCAAATATATTTTAGGTTTGTTGATTTCATTTTTCATTATTTTTCTGTTTCAACCATACATTTTTCCGTGTACAAAAAAATACTCAATTTTTTGCAATTATTAGTGAATTTTTGACTTAAAAGTTACTTTTAGCTCTGCAGCCTCATTAATGAGTGGTAAATATTTTTTATTATTGATAACAATTTACTTGAATTACTCACACTAAGGATAGTAATTCATAGTTGAACCTTTTTGCAAACTATGCAAATTGTTTAAATGATATCAGGTGCACACATTTTTTCACAAAAATTTCATAGTTGATAATTTTGATTTATTAATTTATAACACAAAATTGTTATTTTTGGCACGTAATGAGTGAGTTTTTGTTCAGAAAATATTTAGAAAATTGTAAATGTAAAAATTTATTGATGATAAGTTAAAATTTTTCTCTACTAAAAAATTTCTGCTGAGAAAATTTGTTTATATAAACGGGTATTAACAATAAAACATATTTAGCTTTGATAAAGCTTCAAGTTTAAAAATAAGTTTTAAGACAATTTTAATCAGTCCTGGTCAAAAGAAGAAATTTAATTTCGAGGAAAACACCAAGATTGAAAATTATTTTTCTAATAATGTTTATAATGATAATAATTGTTAGCTTATTTCTATTTTGTATTACTATAAATATAACTTTTATGATGATACTCATCAATTGTAAATCTGTAATATTTTTCCGTAAAAGATAATTTATATTTAAAATTTTTTTCAAATCTACAGGTTTTAATTATATAAAGGTCGTTGTGTGTAAAAAAATAGTAAAAAAATCCCATAAAAAATGTCATAAAACGCTAACCGTGGAATCTACGTAGGTTCTGGAGGATGATAACTTCTTATCGACATACTAAAACCCACCATAAAATGGAGATACCTTATATCTTATAATATCTTTAATTAAAATTTATGAATTAAATAAATTACGAGTTAAATAATTGAAAAGCTGAAGAAAGAAAAGCATCATTACGGATTTGAATCTTTTTTCTAATACCTTCAGTTCGTTATATATTTTTGCTTTGGTGTCAGATGTCAGATACTAATAAAAACTTGAATATTCTTTTTTCAATTCCGAGAATTGTTTTTTTATTTTTACCTAAGAATGGTTTAGTAGAGTAGCAAGAGTTCGAATCTTTTTTACGTCTCACCTTCATTTTTTCTTCTTCTTTTCGAACGAGAATCGTATGAACAAATTAAAACTTGATGCAAAATATTTTTATAATATCGAGAGTTGTGTTTTTAATATCAGGGTGGATTAAAAGAGCAGTAAAGTTTGCCATATTGTTTGCACGGTAAGCTCATTTGTTATAATTTTTTTTCGAGTGAGAATGTTATTATAAATAAGAGGAATTCTAATGATAATACTATATATTTTTAGGGATAGATTTTCTGATTTAAGGGTGAGTTATAAGAGTATTAAAAATCTCTAAATACGTTTGATATAACATAACTTTGACACACTACTAAACTTGTTCTTTGTACGGAGAACGGTATACAATAACAGAAACTTCTATTGTAGTTCTTTCTACTCTCTGAGGTTGATTTTTGTTACCTAGGGGTAGGTTAGAAAAGTATGTAGTAAGGGTATGTATCATTTTCAGAAAGCTTATTCATATTCTCGTGAATTAATTCCCTAATCCAGCATGGTGTACAAAAATAAGAAGTCGGATTTATTACCAGAGCAGGTTAGCAGGGTAATAAGGTTTTTTTCAGACTTTACTGACAACTCATTTTTACGTTCTAGTGATTTTTCTCTCAATAAATGTCGATCGTTTGGAGTTTAAATCTATTTAATTTTGAATGCTTTCAAATTGGCGCCATTCTAATTCAATTCAACTTTTTACGCTTTGGAATTTATCATCCCTTATACAGGAATAATATCCAGAAATGAAGTTTCGAAAAAAGCAAACTTTATTTCGTAGGACGACCCTAATATATTTCCCCTCTAATGTGTGAAAATGTGACAGTCTAGCCTGGAATTTCATGTTTCTGGTCTGACTTAAAAGGAACTTATACCACTTTTACCCTTCAGAACTCACAAGCAGAAATAAGCAGTAACGAAGCGGCAAAAGTGGAGAGAGTCAGCACTGCAGACCGTCGCACCACTTTTTCCACTACGTTGCTTCAACTCTCAGAGAAGAAACGGATATATCAGAATATGAGCAAAACTCCGTATATGATTTAAAAACTCTCAAAACCTTCGATATTTTTAATGGCAGTTAGGCTTGAGTAGATTCCAGGGCAATTTAAAAATGCTAAGTATAAAATCCTCGAAAATTTACCACTTAAAAAGTTCTGCATTTCAAACTTCTTCTAAAAGAAAAACAACCAGGCTTTCTAATTTGAAGAGTGAATCAAAATAATTAGACAAAGTAGGTGCCGCGCATCTACAAGAAGGGTTTCGTAACATTTCAAGATGCTCATTAAGTCGTTCAAACCTCCCACTCCCCTACTTCCCCTCCTTTTGAATACTTTCCCTCCCCTAACCAACTTCAATTCTCTACTATTCTACCATCACTTCCCCTAATTCTCCCTCCTCTACTTTACCTCCCCTTCTTCCCAACCCCTATACACCCTCTCTTCCCTACTACTCTCCTATCACTCCCCTACTCCCCCTATTTCCCACCCTCACTTCGCCTCACCTTTCCTACTAACCCCCCCCCCTTCTCCTTCCGGGAAAAAGTATAAACATTAACAAAATAGTTAAATTTTTATCTAGAAAGAGAAATTTTCGACCAAGAAGATTAATGTTCTACCAAAAATGACGAACTTTCTACCCAATAGAGAAATTTTCAAATATATAGTTTAATTTTTTTTTAAATAGTTGAATTTTCGACTGAAAATAAAAAATTTTAACAAACAAGTTAATTTACAAACAAATAACTTGTAATAGTTTATATTTAAACCAGAAAAGATTTGAATTTGAATTTAGAAACAGTTGAATTAAACCAAAAAATACGAATTTTCAAGTTAATAGTTGAATCCTTAACAAACAAAAAAATCCTTTTTCAACAAAATGCATTCATTTTCAACAAAATATTTGAATTTTCAACTAGAAAAAACTAATTTTCAATTCAAAATATCAATTTTTAACCAAGAATAGAGTGGTTACATTTTCAGTTAAAAAAAATATTTTTGAAGCAATTAAGAAACTGTTGAATTCAACGAAGAAAGACGAGTTCTAACAAAAGAATTGAATCCTCATCCAAAACAGATTAATTTTAAACAATATTTGAATTTTCAACAATAGTTGAATTTTCAACTAGATAAGATGAATTAAAAAAAATCAGGTTTCAACTAAATTAGATGAGCTACATTTTTATTTTAAAAAATTAACCCTCAACCAGATTACTATTTTACCAGAAATGAAGAATTTTTAACAAAATACATGAATTTCCTGTCGAATAGATGTATTTTCAAAATATTAGTGTAATTTTTAACCCAATAGTTGAATTTTTAACCGAAATAATGAATTTTCAACATAAAAGATAATTTACAAGCAAATAATTTGAAATAGTTGATATTTCAACCAAAAAAGATTTTAATTGGAAATTAAAAACATTTGAATTCAACTAAAATAGAGATTCTTGCAACATAATAGTTGAATTCTCAACCAAAGAGATGAATCTTTAACTTAAATTATGAATCTTCGACAAAACCATGAATTCTCAACACAAGACTTCAACCAAATAGTTGAATTTTCAACCAACAAAGTGATTTTTTAACCAATAATATTTATTTTCTAACAAAAAGACGAATTTTTAAAAAATACAATAATTTTTAATCAAAAAGTTGAATTTTCACCTGAAAAAATGAATTGGCAACCAAATTATAGTAATAGTTAATAGATAGTAGTTTAAATTTCAACTGAAAAAGATAAATATTCAATCAAAAATGAAATAGTTACATTTTCAGTTGAAAAATTATTTTATCAAGCAAAAATGAAATAAGTTTTGAACAAATTAGTGAAATTTTCAAACAAATAGTATGAACGAGAAGATTTTCGAACCAAGAATATAATACTAGAATTTTCTATTCAAAATAATTAACTTTTAACCAAAATTAGTTAGATTTTATTGTTGGGTTCTATTATTTCAGTTCAGACTCAAGCAAAATAAACGATAAAAAGCGGAAAAAGGAGAAGTTTCTTGAAAACAGGGGAAAAAGATGAATTATTTGAAAAGGGGAAAATAACGGAATAGGGGAAAGAGTGTTTAGTCTGAAATATGAAATTGATTTTCAAACTTTTTAAATTATTACTTTACCGTTTCAGGGTCATTTTTCGTAAAATTCTCAAACTTTTTTCAAATTTATCATCAGGAAACGTACTGAATATTATCTAAGATCGTAACGCTACTTTCACTGATACACCCTTTCCCCTGATACTAACCGTAGCTTTTGGCGGGACCCCCTCCCCCTCAAATTGGTAATGTAGATAATGGACAGCCGCTCAGGGTTTCAGCACGGGGCTCCTACTACTACTTCCCTTCCCATCATATTCCGTTCTCTAACCCTCACCTCCCTACTACACCCTCCCCATCACACCCCCTCACCTAACTTCCCATACTCCCCCTAAACACCCCTACTTTCCCTAATTCCCACCCTAACTTCCCCTCACTTTTCCATAAACATAATTTTCAACTAGAAACACTCAATTTTCAATTAAAACCAAAGAAAACTAATTGAAGGCCGGGATGGAAGAACCGGGCGAGCGCTTGAAAACGTGAAAAAGTATTGTCCAAGCGTCTTGTGATATCCAAATTTTAAAGTTAAAAAAATTGAATGAAGAAAAATATGGACTTGTAGAGAATATTCAAATGGAACTTTTTCCTATTTAAAGTATTTCTTTCTGATGTATATTTTTAATAATAAAATTGAAAAAGTGGGAAGATTTTCTTCCCAAATTCAATTATTTTTAAAACATAAATCGTCTTTACTCAGACAAATATGAGTGAAACTGTTTGGAATTTGGTATACACATGCATTATACCCTAGCGAGGCCTACAAGATGAAGAAAAAAGTCAAAACTGCCAACTGTTTAATAATAATTAATTGAAAATTGAGACCTGACAGTCAGCACGTTTTTTTAGTTTCGGCAAAGAAAAGTATCGAGTGTACTTCAAAATTGAAACAACTTCCAGTGAGACATTTGTTCCTCACTATCAAAGCAAGATTTCTAAAGATTTTAAAATCAATTCATTGAAAATTGGCGGAAATATCAATTTTGTAAGAAAGTAGGCGACGCCGTCTACGACTCACGTTAGCAGATTCAATCGCTTCTCAACGTTAGTAGTCTCGCCTATACTCTTCTATAACCATAGAGGACTGGTCTTTTCAACAATTAAACATTAAGAAACCTGCATCTTCTCCAATTAATAGAAAATCGACTGCTTTATATTTTTGGACATTTCGTTGCTTTCAGCGAATTAGCAAATAACTAAAAATAGAAAAATTTTTGCTTCGCAAGTTGTTCCACTCTTTACTTTGTTTTCTTCTTTTTATTAATAAGGAATGTAAACAAACCATCTAGTGTCTTTGTTTAAAAATTTTTACTATGAAAAGGCCTCAATGTCTCAAATTGTTTCGGAAGGTGCCGATCGCTCTCTGATTTATTACATTAATTTGTGTGTACCCGGGTCGAAATTTAGGTCCTACTTTGACGCTCTTCACGCTGTCATTTGTGGGGGCTAAGGTTTCAAAGTAGAGGCTATTTAAATGCGATTTCTGCTCTTACTCTGGCGCTCTAATGGGCACTAATTTCCAAATCTTCAACTTGGAGCGTCAAAATAGGGGCTCAGTTTTTGCTTTCACTTTAATGCTCCATATTCTACCTTCCTGTACAAAATAAAATTACTTGACGAAAGATTAACAAAAGTCGAGTAAGACGAAAACATAGCGACATTTGCGCAATATGTCAAGTTATTTGGCATAATCATTCAAAAGCGTTGAAAACATGTATCTTTTATTGAATCAATGAATATACAAAATAATGTTGGTTTTTTTATTCGTCAACAAATCCTAAGTTTTATGCAGCTTAAAATGAAAATTGTTATGTGTTGTTAAATGAAGACGCAAAATTTTATGAAATATGTACAAAACTCTTGAGTTTTCCGAATAGTAATAAGATATTTACAAAAAAATACAAATTTCAGACAAACTCGCACCTCGCTCTAAGTGAAAGGTTGACAAGAAGTGGAAAATTTCAGAAACAAAGAATGGAATTACATAGCATTACTATAGGAGAAAATATTTATGCACAATAATAATTCGTTTAAATAATTATTTTGGATACATTTCAGTAACTATTACCACACTCTAAATAAAAGTGGACAAAGAGTTGAATATTTCAGAAGAAATCCTCAACTTTCTAAGCATTATTCAACGAGAATATTATAACAAATAATAGTTAGTTGTTTAAAAATTATGCTTGTTAACGTAAATTAATTATTACTTCACTATAATTCAAAAGTAGACCAAAAGCAGAAAAATTCAGAAAAAACCGTGACTTTCTAACTCTATTTCAAGAGAAAATGGCTATAAACAATAATACATTCTTTAAACAATTTATTCAAACCTCTAATTATCAGTGTAAATTATTATTTTTATGTATTAGAAATTCACAGACTCAAAAATAACTAGAAAAGTCTAATTGTATTGTCTTACAGTAACAGAACAAAAAATATACATTCAAATTAATGTAATAAATCAGAGAGCGATCGGCACCATCGGAAACAGTTTGAGACACTGAGTCCTTTTTATAGTCAAAATTTCAAAACAAAGACACTAAACGGTTTGTTTACATTCCTTATTACTAAAAAGAAGAAATCAAAGTAAAGGGTGGAACAACTTGCGAAGCACAAATTTTTCTATTTTGAGTTATTTGCTAATTCACTGAAAACAACGAAATGTCCAAAAATATTAAGCAGTCAATTTTCTATTATTTGGAGAAGATGCAGGTTTCTTAATGTTTAATTATTGAAAAGCCGAGTCCTCTATGTTTATAGGAGAGTACAGGCGAGTCTACTAACGTTGAGAAGCGTTTGAATCTGCTGACGTAAGTCGTAGACGGCGTCGCGTACTTTCTTACAAAATGGATATCTGCGCCAATTTCTAATGAATTGATATAAAAATTTCCAGAAATCTTCCTTCAATAGTAAGGAACAAATGTCTCACTAAAAGTTGTTTCGATTTTGAAGTTCACTCGATACTTTTCTTTGTCTAAACTAAAAAAATGTGCTTACCGTCAGATCTCAATTTCCAATTAATTATTATTAAAAAGTTGACAGTTTTGACTTCCCACTTTTTCAATGTTATTATTAAAAATATACATTGAGAAGAAAAACTTCGAATAGGAAAAAGTTCCATTTTAATATTCTATACAAGCCCATATTTTTTTTTAATTTAATTTTTGGAACTTTAAAATTTGGATATGACAAGACGCTTGGACAATACTTTTTCATGTTTTCGAGCGCTCGCCCGGTTCTTGCCTTCAATTTTAAAGAAAATATTCAAATTTTCAACTGGAAAGATAATTTTTCAACCATGAAGATTAGCTTTCTACCAAAAAAGACGAACTTTCAACAAAATGCATGAATTTTCAACAAAATAGTTGAATTTAAACTAAAAAAGATGAATTTTTAACCAAAAGGATTAATTTTTTACCAAGAAAATTAATTTTCTACCAAAAATGACGAATTTTCAACAAAATATATGAATTTCCTACTGAACAGGTGAATTCTTCAATAAATAGTTTAATTTTTAACCAAATATTTGAATTCCCAAGCGAAAAATTTCATTTTTAACAAAAAAGTTCATAATAAGCTAATTATGAAGTATTTTGGAGAACAGTGAATAATTTTTCAAAAGAAGAAATTTGATTCCGAGGTAAACGAAGGACCATTGTTTAAATCCAAACAATAAAAATCTCATAGAATGGAGCTTTCGTAATTAGATTCGGTTGTAAAATTGCGCACCCGATTTGATCCTCAGATAACAAAGCAAACATTGTAACATTGTCAGGTATTGTCCCAGCTAAAAGGAATTCTTCCTTAGAGCGATTGATTTTCCTCGATAAATAATTCAGAATTCAAACCGTTAATATTTTATTGTCTGGAAGTTAAATTGAATCCACGACCCTCGTTCGAAACTTAAAAAAGTCGAACCTCGGAACGTAGATTGAATGTTTTATTTTTACGGTACCAATTCCCGGTTATGTAGCGATCGTTGGGAGGGAAAATGGAATGGCATACCAACCGATGTTGCAAATTATCTTTTGATTTGAAGTATACTGCTAATGGCGCGAATACTTTTTGCGCAGGTGCGTCCGTTTCTTGCTGTTTCGCTTGACCTGAGCGGGTTTTGTCAGAAAATTATCCCAGAGTGGTTCCAATAATTAATTATTTGATATTCGGGGAGTGAAATAGTAAATGTTTTATTGGGATACTGCGTAAGAGTTGAAACCAGAAACATATTTGAAATAGTCGAAAACATCCCATATCCAATTAACGGATTTCACCATCATTAATTATTCAAGCAGAAAGAGGTTTTGTTGGGCTTTAGCTTCTAAAGGATTATCTAAAAGAGCTTAGGAGGAGAACATGTTTTCGAGTTTAGTGTATAAATTCAGGAAATACATGAAGCGAGGAAAAGAGGTATAATCTCTCAATTAAAAATGTATTTTAATTAAAAGACCTCCGCAACCTTGACGAACCTTGATGGATTTTGAACGAAATTTTGCATGCTTTGGCAAAAAATAGTTTGGAATATTTTTACCAAAAGATGATGGGTATGGATATTTTTATAAGCTTTCTTTTTTTTTACTTCTGAGTTATGGTCTAATATATAAGATTGAAAAAACAAAAAGATGATATTCATTTATGATCTCATTATTATTATACCATTAAGTCAAGTTTCTTTCGGGGTACCGCCGCAGATCAAGGGATTTATATAGTAAGGATATGTTAGGAATATTTAGGACGCGGGATTGTTTTTACGTAGATCAATATAGAATTCACATATTGCTATATTAACTATTTTTTTGCAATTTTATTTGATTTTCGGTTTATGTATTTTGTTGATAATTCGTCTTTTTTAGTTGAAAATTCATATCGCTGGTTGAAAATTGTAGTATTTTCTGAAAATTAATTTTTTTTCCAACTGAAAAGGGGAACATTCCATTTTTGGTTGGAAACTGACATTTTTAATTGAAAATTGATCCTTTATATTTAAAAATGTATGTATTTTGTTGAAAATTCGCCTTTTTTGGTAGAAAATAATCTTCTTGGTTGAAAATTCATCATTTTTGGTTAACCCGTTGTGGTCATATGGGGTCCAACTGACCCCACGGACTTTCCGCTTTTTTCCGATTGTCTCCGTTTTTTTTTGTCAAGTATTTTTTTCGAATAGTTAAATTATCACTGAAGCTTCGGATATATTTTTTCCTATTTTGTATTGTTTCAACATCACTTATGATTTTTTTGCAGCCAAAAATATCTGGAGGTGTATTTTGAGGTATGACCACAACGGGTTAAAAATACAACTATTTTGCTGAAAATAATTCTGCTCGGTTTAGAATTCAACTATCTTGTAAAAAATTGATTTTTTCCTGGTTAAAGATTCATAATTAAAAATTCAAATACTTTGGTAGAAAATTCCACTATTTGGTTGAAATTGTAACTATTTTCTTAAAAATTTAACTATTTGGTAGGAAATGAACCTCTTTGTTAAGAAATTATATTTTTTGGTTGTAAATTCAACTGTTTGGTTGATAATTAATTTTATTGTTGTTGAAAATTCAGCTGTTTGGTTGAAAACTCATCTTTGTGGATTGAAAATTTAACTAAACTGTTACAAATTTAATTATTTGGTTCAAAATTAAACTTTTTGTTTAAAAATTTTAATATTTGGTAGAAAATTAACTTTTTTGATGAAAATTAATATTTTTGAGTTCAAAATTCAACTGTTTTGTCGATAATTCGTCTTTTTTGTAGATCATTGATCTCCTTGGTGAAAAATTGATCTTTTTTTTTTAATTTAACTATATGGCTAAAAATTCATCTTGTCTGGTTGAAAATTCAACTACTTGGTTAGAAGTTGAACTACTTTATTAATTTTTTTTTTCCTTTTTTTTGCTTAGAAAATTAATTTTGTTTGTTGGAAATTCATCTGTATTGATTGAAAATTAACTTTCTTCTTAAAAATTCACCTTTTCTGTTTTAAAAGTTAACTGTTTCCTAAAAAATGAGACCTTTTGGCTTGAAAACTTAACTCCTTTGTTGAAAATTCGTCTTCTTGGTTAGAAAATTACTCTTGTTTGTTGAAAATTCATTTATTTTGTTGAAGTTTGAACTATTTTTGAATGAATTCACCCTTTTCGTTGAATTCAACGGACTAAGAATCCTTATTTTCCGTTGTTTAACCTTCATGCGCTCGCGCCAACCTGAGTCACATGGGCGATCGCGCGGTCGGTCACTTGACAGCCCATGTTTTTTCATGATTATCATGCTGTTTTCTCTACTTTTTGTGAATTATTTACTGCCATGAAAGCAAAAAAACTATAATACAACTCGACAAACACCTTCTTTATCGAAATTCTTAATTTAAAGAACATATAGTTACATGGCCCACCACATCCCGACAAGGGCCCCCTGGCCACAAGGTTTTGCGGGCCCCCCTCCCCACCTTTCTTTTTTAACTGAAATAAGCGTACATTTTGCATGTTTATTCAAGGGAAATATCAAAAGTTAAAGGTTCATAATGTGAAAACACTAGCGGGTAAGCCGCGGGCCTCCCGCGATCCCGGGCCCCCTGACTGCAGCCAGGCCAGCAACCCCTTTATGGAGGCCATATATATTAAGTCATCAACATAATATATGTAGATTCTAGCTTGAAAAATAATTTTTTTTTCAACTTTTTTTCGGCAAATTAATTAAATCGGGTTCAATTAAACAAGAATAAAACTAGAATATACTCAAGTATAATTGACACTTCAAAAAAGGCCACTTGAAAAAAAGTACTTAACTTGACACTTGTAACTTGAAACTACAATATAATCAACTTACGAGTAGGTGGCACAAAAAAAAAGAAAAAAAGGAACCTTTGGCCGAAAATAGCGGTCGTAAATGTAACTAAAGAATACATGCCCCTCCCATCTCACCCAAAGCTCACTGGTGAGCGCGACATTCGAAATTCCAAAAAGGCGGTCACTTGACCACCCACGAGAACGGATGAAGGTTAAAAGTAACTTTTTAAACTTAAAATTTAACTATTTATTTTTGGTTAAAAACTTGTATTTTTTAGATAAAAATTTAACTATCTTGTTAAAAATGAATCTATTTATTTGAAAATTTAACTATTTGGTAGAAAATGAACTTTTTTGTTGAAATATAATATTTTTGGGTTCAAAATTCAACTGTTTTATCGATAATTATTAATTATTCATAATTATTCATTCAAATATATTATTCAATAATTATTTCGAAAACTCATGTATTTCGTTTAAAATTCGTCTTTTTTGTAGATCAGTAATCTTGGAGGAAAGTTCATCTTTTTATTTAAAAATTTAACTATTTGGTTAAAAATTAATATTCTGTTAAAAAAATTTTGTTGTTGAAAATTCATTCTTTCACCTGAACATTGATCTATTCCATTTTTGCTTGAAAATTTATCCTTTATAAGTTGAAAATCTAATTATTTAATAGAAAATTTGTCTTTTTGGGAAGAAAATTGTTCCTCTTTGTTAAAAATTCATCTAATTGGTTGAGGAATTAACTATTTTATTGAAAATACGTCTTTTTCCTTGAATTAAACTGTATAAAAATCTTTTTTTCCTGTAGTTGTAATGTAAGTTTTTGAACTGAAAATTTAATTATTTGGTTTGAAATTCACGTATTTTGCTGAAAATTAGTTTGTTGATAGGAAATTAATCCTCTTACTTAAAAATTCATCTTAGTAGGTTAAAAATTCTACCATTTGGTTGAAAGTTTAATTAATATATATTTTCATATATATGCATATATATATATATATATATATATATATATATATATATTC
>JAABKJ010001689.1:0-30010 GCA_011634705.1 Andricus grossulariae
CGTATATTCATAAGACCCTAATGCCAATAAAAAATTCTTCACAACAATTTAAATAATTGGGTCAATTAAATCCGACAGTTTTCAAAAAACCAGTAAAAATGTCACAAGAACGGTTTAATAGGCGTCAATATCTTAATTATTCTTCAATGAAAGGACTGACCCAGGTCTAAAATATATATATTTTAAAGTTAAACTTATCAAATTGCGTTATATCCAAAGTATGGAAGCTTATAATTAAAATACATTTTGAACTTGGGTTACCTAAATCAAAAAATTGTATTTATTTAAATTTTTTTAAATTTAAATAAATGGTTAGATTCATTTTTTTAAGTTTAACATCTTGCAAATTCGAACAATTTTAATTTCAACTGTATTCTTTCACAAACTCGACTCTTTTCTATTTAAACTCTAACTCATTGGGCAAGGATTTATCATTTGAAATATTTTCAAAAGTTAAATCTTGAAATTTTTCATATTTATAAAAAATGAATGATTTTATTTAGCATTTTTTATTTTGCTGATTTGCTGATTTTGAAAACTCTTAATTTGAGATAATTAATTTTTGGACAATATTCATTTTTAAATATATCGATTTGAAATGAGCTATAATCAGACAGGATGTCAAATAATTGAAAAGTTATTTAATACTGTAAATTAAATTAAAACAATAAAATTTGTAAGGTTCATAAAATTATATATCATAAAAGAAATATTGAAAAATATTTATAAATTTTAAAAAGTGTTTACATGCTTAAGAATTTTTACCTATTTACGTAATGAATCTGTAAACGTTAATTCAAGATTTTTTTAAAGATTAATTTTATTTTATGGATAGACGTTGAAACAAAAAAGGAAAATTTTTTCATCCACTTATGTTGGATTATTGAACTGATGATATTCCAAACATATAGTAAAAATTATTATCTCAATTTTGTCAAAAAAATAGATTTATCACGTTTTCTTAGCTTACTCCTCAATTACGACTTCCATTAGAAATTATAATTTGAAACAGTAAGATTGAAATATGAATTTGTTCATTTTTTACCAAGCAAACTTGGAATTATTCGATTTTGAAACTTTAAAATATTCAACCAATAAGTGTTACAAATTTAAATGGTAGAATTTTGGAAGATTTTTCTTAAAAAGGTAATAAAAAAGGGTAAATGTATAGTATTTTAAATTAATTGTTGTACAACCACAAGTTCGAAATATTTTTAAAGGGAAAGTGAAGAATAGTGGCATTAGCGAGAAATTACAAGCAAGTGATATTAGAGGCATCGCTAGAAAAAGTCAAAATCTGTCAATAGTGGCATGAGTCGGAACCCTGAATATATGAAAGTTGAGTAGAAATTACCTTAGCGAGGGAAATGGTCTGTTGTTCCATCGCCTCGTGAATAGCGACTTGATCTTTAGGATCCATTTTGTCAAACTCGTCGATGCAGCAAATTCCATTGTCCGCGAGCATTAAAGCTCCAGCTTCAATTACAAAATCTGAAGACTCCTCATCTCTCACCACAGCTGCAGTCAATCCCGCAGCCGTCGACGCTTTTCCAGAAGTGTAAATCGCTCTCGGTGAAATATCGGCTACTTGTTTCAAAAGTTGTGACTTTGCAGTACTAGGATCACCCACAATGCAACAGTTGATATCGCCTCTCAGAGTTGTTCCTTCAATCGTTGTTTTTCCAACGCCACCAAATAACATCAGAGTGACTCCTTTCTTCACCTCTTCACTTCCGTGAATTGATGGGAACAAACTGGTGATCAGGTTCTGATAGAGATTTCTGTCGTGACTCATTTCGTAAACTTTATTCCATTCTGATTCCGTCATTTGCCGCTTGATATTATCCTGGGAAATTTCTTCCATTGCCATTTCCGTACCACCAAACTGGAAGCAAAAATTCATTATGTGACGGAGTGACATTTTAATGTACACGAGTAACGAAACTGAAGTGTGAACATTTTGAATTTTAATTTTATTAAACGCATATTTACCCTGAGACTTGTGGCTGCAATACTGCAAGCAAGGAAGGCCATTCTGTAACTCAGATCTCTGACACCAAGAGCTTTAAGCCCTCTGACTCCTTCTCCTTCATCAAAGTTTCTATTGTTCCTTGTAACTTCGGCTTTTGCTCCTGGAAATGAGAGGGCACCTACGTCGGGGACGACTATCAAAGTTCCGGTAAAGTCATACCTAAAATATTAACAAATAACGTGATAAAGTAAAAGTACTAGAAATAAAAAATAAACTATTACTATGAAATTCATGGAAATTAAAAAAGCCAATAACCTAACGATCAAATTCAGACAGCACACTTTTAAATATCTTCAATTAAATTTAAAAATAAAATAAAATTTTTAAAAAGGACAGAAAAAGAAGGCAACCACTAAAAATAAGATTTTAAGAGATAAAAAAAGACATTTATGATATTCAGGACATTTAAGAAAATGCTGTCCCACATTTGATCGTCAGGTTCTTGGTTTTTTTAATTCCCAAGAATTTCGTAGTTGAGTTTGAACAGAGTGGTGGAAAAGCCTTATTTCCAAAATTTCCTGTCTTTTCCCCGAAAGATTTTTCATTTTACCTGACCATTCATATTCAAATACTAACATTTTCATCTTGTAACCCTTTTAACATAGAATTTTTTATAAGCAGAATAAAACCATTTCAGATCAAAATTTAATCATTTATTTATTTCGACCAAAAAAGATGAGCTTTTAACCCGAAAGAGCGAATTTTTAACAAAACAGTTGAATTTTTGACCAAAATAGATTACTTAAAAACAAAACAGTTAAATTTTCAACAAAATACTTGAATTTTTAACCAATTTGTCGAATTTTTAAACAAAAAAAGATTAAATTAGGTTTTGATGATAAAAAAAAACTAAGTTTCATCCAAAAACAGTTCAATTTTCAACTAAATAATTGAATTTAGTAGAGGACAGTTGAATTTTTAAGAAAAAAATAAAAACTTGTAATTCAAAAGGACGAATTTTCTGTCTAATTAGTTTTTAATTTTCAATAATATATTAATTTTTCATCAACCTAGTTGAATTTTTAACCTACAAGGATGAATTCTCAACAAAAAAGGTATATTACATTTCAAATTTGAAAAAATAAATCAATTTCTACCACAAGTGGTGAATTTGAAAACTCAAAAGATGATTTTTCAAGCAACAAGATTAATTTTCTACAAAAAAGACGATTTTTCTACAAAATACATGAATTTTCAAACAAATAGTTGAATTTTCAACTAAAACAGATAAATATTCAACCACAAATGGAAAAGGTCAATTTTTTATTAAAAAAATTAATTTGAATAAAAATAAAACTTTCAATCAAAGAGGCGAATTTTCAAATAAAATTATGAACTTTTCTATCAAAAATAAGAAATATTCAACAAATAACGACTTTTCTGTCAAGAAAGAAAAAAATTTCATCCAAATTGTTGAACTTTCAAGTCAAAAAGCGAATTTTCTGTAAAACAGTAGAATTTTCAACCCTAAAATATGAATTTTCAACATAAAAGTTAATTTTCAACTAACCAGTATTATTTTTATCCAATAAAAAGGAAACTTCAAACCAAGGTTAATTTTCCACCAACAGATAAATTTTCATTCAAAAATAGAATAATTAAATTTTCAGTTAAAAAAAATTAATTTTAAACAAAAAAGTTACATTTTCTAGGAAAGTGATAAACCTTCAACCAAAAATAGATTTTTAACAAAGTAATTCAACTTTTACTTAAGTATTTGAATTTTCAATTTAAAAAGATCAACATTTAATAAAATAATTCAACTTTCCACCAAAGAGATGAATTTTCAAATAACCTAAAATGATGAAAATTTATTGGAATAGTAAAATTTTAAGTTCAAAAAATTAATTTTCAACCAAAGAGATGAATTTTAAACTAAAATGATGAATATTCGACATAAAAATGATTTTTTAACCAAACGGTTCAACTTCTAAACAAGTAGTTCAATTTTCACCAAAAAATATTAATTTAAAAAAAATAATGTAATAGTAGATATTTCAACCACAAGATATATTTTTTTTAAATCAACAACGTTTAATTCCACCAAAATGACGAATTTATGACAAAATAGTTGAATCCTCAACCAAATAAGGTATCATTTTTCAACCAAACAGTTGCATTTTTGGCCAAAAAAAGACGAAATTTATACTAAAACTGATGGATTTTCAAATCAAAAAAAGGAATTTTCCAAAAAATATTTGAATTTTCAAACCAAGAAAGATTTCAGTTGAATATTCAACACCAAAATATGAATTTTCAAGGAAACACTTGAATTTTCAACCAAAAAGGATGACTTTTTACAAAATTCTTGAATTTTCAACGAAATAATAAAATATTCAACTAAAAATATAATCGTCAGGAGGAAGAAACTGCAACAAAAAATATAAATACAAGGTAAATAAATTGCTGACAAGAATATTATATAAGGGTGGCCGCAAAACTTAATTTTCACAATTATTCTCTAATTGTTGCCTGACAGATTTTCCATTTTACCTGACCAATAATACTCAAAGACCGGAATTTTAATCTTGCAAAATTTGTAACATAAAATCTTTTATAAACGGAATAAAACGATTTCAAATTAAAATTTGAATATATCATATTTATCATCCTTGACAGATATTTTAAGTGCCTCTTATAGAAATTCCCTCACTTTTGCAAGATTTTTTATTTAAAATCCCTGACTTTTCCAGACCAATAAAATTCACTGACTTCTCTGATTTCCAGGTTTTCCCTGACCTACCGCCACCCCTGTTTGAATTTTGGAACTTGAAGGGAAATAAAAATTTTTATTTAGTCTGAATTTAATTTCTTAAATAAAAAAAAAAACTATTAATACAAAAAATACAAACAAAAAGAATAATAGATCAGGATGTCCACTCAATTCTGTAGAAAAGTTTCCCGCATTATTCAGTTTTCAACTAATGTTATACATCTTATATAAACAAGTATTGTTAGGTAAATAATATGAAAACCAATAATCAGAAAACAGTTGAATATGGCTACTCAGAATAAAAAGTATCTCTGATTAAATTATACCTGTCACCAGCTTGAACAGTTTCGACAGTCTCAGCTCGGAGGACGATGTCCATTGAGCGAGGAATACATCCTCTAGGAAGTTCTGCCTGCGTCTCTTGGATTCGTACTTTTTGAAAATCGACAAATATCGAAGCGTCCGTGTCAAGCATGAAACGGCGTCTATTGTTGCAGACCGGATTTTGACAAATAGTAGGATTTGTGAACTGAAAAGAAAACGCTGATTTAAAAGAAGAAACTCTGACTCGTACTTTGAATAATTTCAAGTTTCATATCCTTTAGGATAGACTTACTAAAGCGACTTCTCGTGATTATTTACTTACTTTGAACTGCTGCTCGACATTTTTGATAACTGCGTTGCAGTCCAAGCAAACGAAAGTGCCACTGATCAATTCTGGATGAACTGGATGGGTTCTTACAACCTGACCAGAAATACGTATCAAAGTGCCGATTTTCGTAGTGGTGAGTTCTCTTAATTTGTGTCGAGTAGGCACATCAACAAGACTCACGTAACATTCCTTATCTTTTTTCAAACTGATCAAGTCCTTAAGATAGTTTTCAACAGCTTTGCACAAATAAGGATAGACCCTGTAAAAAAATTTGACAATCAATTGTAAAACTTGAATATGAACATTTAGAAAGAATTTTGGGATGGCGAAAATTCCAGGCTATTTCCCGGATTTCCCAGTCAAAAATTACATTTTTACCTGTTGACTTTTAGGCGGTTATAATAATTATTATTCAATACTAATTGCTTTATTATATACATTTGGAAAGAATTAAAGATTTTAGAAGTCAAGGGTAAAATATATCATGCAAATCATTGTAAACGTGATTTCAGACTTCACAGCCGAAAATGCTCTCAAAACAGGGGAAATAGGGTGGCTTTTAAAGAAAATATGGGCATAATAGGAGAATAAATTCTTTTATGTAACACGAATGTTTTCCTGGCCTTCTGGGCGTGGTTTGGAGCAGCAAAGTAGGTAATTGTTGGTGATGGGGTACTTTATCGTCCTAGGATGATAAAGTATACTTTATTGTCCGCGTAATTTTATGAGAAAACTCGGAAATCATACTCTTATTACCATATTTCTAAGATTTAATTTAAGTCGAAATATATATCATTTTCAACATAATAGTGGAATTTTCAACCAAACAAGATCAATTTTCAACAAGGTTGAGCTTTCAAGATAAAAAGTCGAATGTTTTGAAATGATTTGACTTTTGAACACAAAAAGATGAATTTTCAACCAAATAGTTGAACGTTCAAGCAACAAATACGCAATTTCAACCAAAACCAGTTAAATTTCCATCCAAATAGTTGAATTTTCAACAAAATAATTAAATTTTCGACCAAATAGTAGAATTTTCAACAAAAAGAGATGAATTCTGAACCAAAAATATATTAATAGAATTTTCAAATAAAAAGAATTAACTCTCAATCAAAAAGTGATGATTTTAACAAAGTAGTTTCATTTTCAACAAAATAATTAAATTTTCAATCAAGCAGTATAGAATTTTAACCAAATGAGACGAATTCTGTACCAAAAATACAATAGTAGACTTTCCAATTAAAACGAATTAACTTTCAACCCAAAAAGATTACTTTTCTACCAAAAGATGAATTTTTAATCCAAAAGGACGAGTTGTCTATCCAAAAAGACGAATGTTTCAAAAACAGTTTAATTTTCAATAAAATAATTAAATTATCAACCAAGTAGTATGAATTTTTAACCAATAGATGAATTCTAGGCCAAAAATAGAATAGTAGACTTTCCAACTCAAACGAATTAACTTTTAACCAAAAAAGATGACTATTATATCAACAGATGAATTTTTAATCCAAAAAGACTATTTATCTATCCAAAAAGACGAATACTTAAAAAACCAGTTGAATTTTCAACAAAATAATGAAATTTTCAACCAAATAGTAGAATTTTTAACTGAAAGAAATGAATTCTGGCCCAAAAATATAATAACGGACTTTTTAAATAAAAAGATATAACTTTCAACCAAAAAAGATGAATTTTCAACCAAAAAAAGTTGACTTTAATGAAACTGTTGAATTTTCGACAAAATAATTAAATATTCAAACAAATAGAATTCTTTATCAAAGGAGATTAATTTTGGACCAAAAACATAATAGTAGACTTTTCAATTAAAACTAATTAGTTTTCAACAAAAAAAGATTATTTTTCTACGAAAAGATGAATTTTTTATCAAAAATACCTTTTTTTATCCATAAAAGACGAATGTTTAAAACAACCAGTTGATATTTCTACAAAATAATGAAATTTTCAACCTAATAGTCGAATTTATAACCAAAAGAGATAAATTCTTAACCAAAAATATAATAATAAACATTTCAAATAAAGAGATATAACTTTCAACCAAAAAAGATGACTTTTCAACCAAAAAGATTACTTTTAATGAGTTGACTCTTTAAAAAAATAATTGAATTTTAAAACAAATAGAATATTTAACCAAAAGAGTTGAATTCTGAACAAAAATGTATAATATACATAACAGAGTTTTCAATTAAAAGAATGAACTTTCAAACAAAAATAGTTGCATTTTCTTATTGGAACAAAACGAGAAAAAGTAGGAAAGAGGGTAATAAATATGGAAGGGTGTAGTCTGTGACTTAATAAACCGCAGTCAAAATTCTGTGCAAGGAAGCAACTGATGTTATTTTCGAATATAAATTGTGACATCCTCCCAGAAAAGGGCCAAATTTGTCGATTGCAGTTTGAAATACTTGCATTTTTGTGACCCAGGATCTAAAATGTAGATTTCTGAATATCGATAGGAAATCATACTTCAATCTATGCTATATTTGGTAACATTATACGTACTTTCGTGTCCTCGAAATGACCGGAAGTGAGTAAATTTTGTATTTGAAGACAAAATATATAACACGTGAGCAAAAGTAAAAACAAATCTGAGAAATTCCTGACTATTTCGTGGAATGCATTCAGACAATTTATTAATAACAATAAATATCAATCTATTATAATAATAAATATTAATATAATAACCACAATTTTTGCACACTTTATTATAAAATATCTGGATGAAGTCGTAACCTTAGGTTTTTTCGATGCTTCCTTTTTTCAATACCATTGAAAATTGAGTATGAAAGTATTTTGTATGTTTTGGGTAGAGGTATTTTTGTCTACGAACCTGTAGTATTCTTCGATTATAGTCGTTGAAAGCACTTGATTGTATCTTTCAATGTCATCGAAGGAGACTTCTAATGTACTTCTTTCTGGACTTTCTAACTCTGCGGCCGCCTTCTTGTACTTAATTTCGCCTTCTTCTTTGAACCTAATTGTAATCGTGAAAATGGATTGTTTATAATTAAGTAAAAATAAATTGAAGGGTTTCATACAATGACAAAAACATAACCGCATTCATCAGGTGAACTTCTAAGATTCTTAATTTTGCAAACTGAAAGGACTTGAAGAATTCTTTTACTTAAAATATCTTTTCAATATTATTTGTTTTTCAACCATATACACGAAAATTGTCACTTGATTGATTTTCGAGTGAAGTGAGTTCCTAATTTAGATTATTATTAAGCTTGTGTTCCTTGGATTTTAGTTTTGCTTTCTGCAAACCAAAGTTTGTATCAATAGAATTTCTAATATAAACTGTTATCAAGAATAAAAACTGGTTTATATGAAATTCAATAAATCACGAAAAGTCTTTGTTAGGTTTTATAACCTTGTTCTTGATAACTTCGTAAATGTGAAGTTTGGAGTTTTGTATTTGAAAAGACAGTGGAAAAATAATGAGTGTACGGATACTGATTTTAGTTAATTTATTGCTAAGATAGTTACTAAAAAAGGGGGAATTAAATATTGATCAGATAAAAAAGAATTAAATGGATCACAGGAAAGAATGTTGTGTACACTCACTCTTGTAGAAAATCTTGGAACAATTTTTGACACTGGACTCCAATGTCATCTCGCACACGTATTTGACCTGGTTGAACGTCGCCTAAATCCATTTTTACTAACTAATTATTTTAAAACACAACAGAAACAAGAACACTTTAAACAAACTGCAGCACATACAACAAAACACGAGACTGCACGAGACAGTTTTGGCGGGAACAGGCGCGTACGCCGTACGCGGCCATGATGAATATAGATGCCGTTACTGTTGTTAAATTTCGAGTCTGATTGGCTGACAGGGCAGCGAACGTCACTGAAGAGCGCGAATATTCGAAAACCTAAAACTCACAACATTCAAATATCAAAATATCTCGACCCTGTTTTTTCCCCCCGTTTCTCAAAATTGATCAGTAATCGTCAAAATTAACATAAAAAATTTAGATGAAATAAATAATATTCAGTTCTATCTTGAGTCGCCTGATTATAAATATCAAGGGTAATTTTTCGATAACAGGTGCAACAATTGTTTAAACCATTTTTCTAAACAATGACGTTGTTTTTGAAAAAAAATTTCTAAAATTATATTTGGACAGTCCATGAAAACAAATTTGTATAACTTTTCAAATTTTTCATACAACGAACCGTTTTCAAGTTACAGCGCTATAACCAATTAAATTTGCTCTAAAATTGACATCTTTTCAGATAGATATCTTAGTGCGTATCGGACTAAATATTTCAAAAATGAAAAATTGATTTTCAAGACACGTACTCCACACAGGAAAAAGAAATTTTCCGATCAAAATAAAACTTTTGTTCAAATACAAATTTGAAAAACGGCCTTTTTGAATAAATATGTGTGCAATATTCCATACATAGTTGTCAAAAAAGAAATAATAAAAAACTTTGCTCTTATTCGAAATTTTTGGGTGTTATGGATCCTATGATAACTACCTGCAAATCGTAAATCTTAGTGCAAATTCAATTGTTTATAAATCTCTAGTTTGAAAACGGAACGTTGTATACAAAATTTGAAAAAAACATCAGTTTTCTTTTTCAATTACTTTTCCAAATATAATTTTAGACATTTTTTTTCTTCATACCTAACTTCGTTGTTTTAAAAATTGTTTAAAAAATGGTTTCGAAAGATTTCGAAAAAGTAACCTTGATATTCATGATCAGGAGACTTTTGCGGACTTTTTTCATCAAATTTACTGATTGTGAGTGGCACTGTTACTATATACAGAAGTATTACTGGCTACTGGACTAAATCGTCTACGTTTAAAAAAAAAGTGTAATTCATTGCTTTATAATAGATCGTCAAACTAATGTACAAAAAAATATCATTTATTAAAATTAAAAAATTGTGTGTGTAAAATTTTAAAAACCTTGGTAGGTATGTACGTAATAGGTACCTACACTCCTGATACCGTATTTATTTATTATTTATCTATCTGTGCGTGCTAATTCATATAATATTTAAAGTAATATAATCTACAAATGAAGTTTTATCATTAATAAAAAAATTATCTAATTCTGTAATTCGAAAAATTCCAGTCCTCAATATTTTCCTCTTCTTCTTGATGTTTGCTTTCCTTTTGTTCAATGATTAATTTCGGTATTTCTTTAACTTGATGATGCAACTATTTAAGAAATTATAACAATTAAATAAAAATTTGAACATTCCGTATTAAAATTATCTTAAACTAACTTCAATTATTTTTAGAGGCAATTTTAGTTATAAATTTCAATTTTGATTTTTTATGGCATTTCTCACGTTTAAAAAAAACTATTATTCGTATAAAAAAATTGCCACATGCGATTTTGTGGATCTTTCTGAAACGAAGATTTTTTTTCTAGACTATCCTATCTAGCGTGCTTGCATAAGAAAGTTGAATTGTTAGTTTTCTCAGGTTTTTTTTTCATGACTAAAGCCATAAATATTGTTGGTAAAACGCTGGCTAATCATCAGAATGTATAACTATTAATAAATAAATCAAATAAAAATAAATCTTTACCAGATTCCACTCATTCCTTTTCGACAACAATTCTTCTTCCAAGTCCATTTTTCTTTTTAAATTTTCCTGTGACTTTCTATAATTTAAAAGCCAAAATCCCAGATAATTTACAGGATCTCTGGGCTTTTTTTCGACAATTTCATTCATGGCCAAAATCAAAGGTTTTTTCAAATACTGCTTCAGCCATTTGCCATCATAAGAAAGTGCCAAAATATCTTCATTATCAGAACTTATTTTGCTAAAACAACTATCTCTTTCTTCTTTTTCATAATCTTCTGCAAAATCTTCAGAGTCTGAAATTTCTTCAATTTGTTTCGTTTCATCATCATCAAGATTACCATAATACCTTGAATTTTTACTCTTCATAATTGCTCTTCTCGTTTCTCTTTTTTCTCTTTCTGACATGCACTTTTTTCCTCTTAGCTTTGAATCTTTTTTCCTAAATAAATATTTCACCGTGTCATTTGTTTCTTCCTTTTTCTCTTTATCATGTAAAACATTTTCCGTTTCTCGAATTGTTTCTTCATCATTTTGGAATTTTAAGGTTGCTTTTTCTTTATCCTGCAATTTTGTATCATCATCCACTTTGTCATTTTCTTCTTTAGTAGTTTCTGTTTCTTTATTTTTCTTCTTGCCTAGCTCTTCACGTTCTTCATCTTTTCCAGTTACTATTTCTTTATCGCGATATTGCCTTTCGTTTTTTTCTGCAATTTTTGTATCTTTCCCAGAATCCTTTTCTTTATCTTGGTCTTTCGTATCACCCTTTTTCGTCACTTTTCCCGCATTTCCGTGAATAAAAGAATCCTCATTACTTGAAATTATTTTATCCTTTCCTTTATCACTTAAAAGTGTTTTGTCATTTTGGTTAGTCTTATTTTTCATATCTTGATCTTCTTTCATAGGGTCCTTTGTAATTTTTAATTCTTGTTTTTCTTCATCACTTTCTACTACTTTTCTTTCATTATCAATTTTCAATTCTCTTACCTCTTCTTCAGATTTACTTTCCTTAGAAATATTTTCCTTATCGCCTAAAATAATTACAGATAAATTATCATAAAGAGGAATTGATTTGAATTACATAAATCAAGCAAAGACCGTTGTACCTGCCTTTAGCAATCATTTCGGAAAATGCTTGTGCTAATGATGTATTTTCTAAAGGAGTCGTTGTATCTTTAGTTTCAGGTGACTGAAATCTTGATATCAAAGACAATTCCGACATCAGCAGTTCTTTCAAACTCTCTTTGCTACAAGTGAAAATAATATCAAATCTAATCTAAATTAATTTCACATGATTTAAAAATAAGTTAATTGTTAATAAAACTGTAAACAAATACTGTATTAGAAGTAATTAGAAATATTAAAATCAATAACCCTAGATCTCCATGAACAACAGCACTTGTTCCAATTTTTTCCACGACCACATTTAATGCAGTTCGTCGAGATCTATTAGGCACATTTTTTTGCATTTGTTGCTTCTCAACTCCAATCATTCCTTATAAAGAATTCTAGACTTTTCAAGATACTTCTAACTTTACTGAAATCTGAATTCAAACTGTCAATCAAATCTTAACTTGGTTATTAAAAGTTTTCTATCTAGGTTCGACAAAAGAAGAAGGTTTCAACATCGACCTAAATATTTTTCAAACATCAAAAATAGTGTTTGAATATTCTTCTAATCAACTATAATTTTACTTCCCACATTCTCAACCATTTATAATTGAAAATATTATTAAATTTCAATCAATATGCATGTATATTAGGGTGGTTCTTATTTATACTTGGTGGAATTTTTTTTAGAATTTCTCTACTCTGAATTCCTAGTTTTGTTGGAATGCCCCAAAAAAATCTCATTTTTTTGAGCGAAATCGGTTAATATTGAGGGGTCGCTCAAAGACCATGAAGTTTCCCATTGATTTTAAATTGGGGAAAAACAGCTTTTTGTAAATCATATATTTGAACGCGATGATATTTCAAAAATAATTTCATGTTTTAGTATATTGTTCAGAATTCGTTAAAGAATAAGAAATAAATCATAAATTTTGAGGGTGAATTATGGGTCCCCAAAGAAAACCCCATAAGTCACAAATTTGAATTTTACGTAATATTGCGGTTTATTAACGCTTTTCAAACGTTTTTTGTTCATAAATAATCATTAATCCGTAATTTAAGAATACTAAGTCATCTGTTAACTAATTTCCAATTGATTAAACAATTTTAATTTTTCCAAATATTTGTCTTTTCCAGGTAAGTCGCGAAATATGAACGCACTTTCTAGACGTTATGAGTTCTTTAATCAATGATAATAATAAAATAATTTGTTTAAATAATTTTACAAATATCTAAATAATGGATGTTTGTTCAAGTATATATTTTACCTAAAAAAAGCAAGAGAAACATTTTATCTCTACAGATTTTCGTCAGATTAAAAATTTTTTAAATACTACTTTGTTTTCTAAGAATACTCGTAAATATAAAATTTAAATTATTCAAATTGTTTTATCTTGCTTATGTATTATAAAATATAAATATAATTGTAAAATTACTTAAACAAGTTATTTTATTGTTATAATTGATTAAGGAACTCATAACGTCTAGAAAATACGTTCATTTCACGACTTACCTGAAAAGACAAATGTTTAAACAATTGATATTTAGTTAATAGATGGCAAGGTATTCTTAAATTACCGATTAATGATTATTTATGAAAAAAACTTTCAAAGAGCGTTAATAAACTACAATATTAAGTAAAATTCAAATTTGTCACTTATGGGGTTTTCTTTGGGGACCCATAAGAAAAGTCATGCACCTTCAAAATTTATGATTGATTTTTATTATCTGACGAATTCTGAACAATGTACTGAAATATGGAATCATTTGTAACATATCATCGCGTTTAAATATGAAATGGATAAAAAGCTCACTTTTTCCCATGTTAAATCAATGGAGTTCATGGTCTTTGCGCGACCCCTAAATATTAACCGATTTCTCTCAAATTTTGAGATTTTTTTGGACATTCGAACAAAACTGGCAGGTGAGAGCAAAGAAATTCGAAAAGTGAAAAATAAGGGCCACCCTAATGCATATGTAGGTGAGATCTGCATCTAACAAAGCAAATTTGAAAAGTATAGCAACAGAAAGAAAATTATTTAGAATGGTTAGAAACTATGTTTTAAATTTTTCTTCTCAAGTTAAAAATATAGGATGCTTCTACAAACTTTCCAGGTATCACACATAAACTCAAATGATAAGGCATATCTTTTAAGTAATTTAATTAGAATCTTTCTTTTTGTTTGACGAAATGTGCAACATCCTCGAAGCGGAAGATAACGGCCTTATAAATGTCATTTTGAGCCGATAAAAAATCTAAAATTCACCATAGGCGTCAGCTTCGAATAATTTTCCAATAATAACCTAAGATTGAATAGGATCGTAAATCTTGCAATCTTTCAGACTAATTCATCACTCTCCAAGTCAAATCTTTTTTATTTTACAACACCTTTCGCTGTTCCAAGAATGTTTTTTGCGACTGTAAACATTTCACAGTATGATAAGGCTCAAATGATGTCAATTATTTAATCCAATTATTACTTATTGTTAGTTTTTTATTTTCTTAGCTTACTTTTCAAAAATTAACTCAAATGGTCAAGTATAAAAATATACTTAAAAATTAATTTTTTGAGATGTAATTTGAAAAACTTGATTGAAAAATGACTCAAAGTTTTAATAATAATTCTGAAGACAAGAAAGAAAAATAATGACCTTGATGGCTAGCTGGATTGATATGTAAGTTGATAAATTATTAAGTAAATAAATAATATTGGACCAAATTTTACATAGTAAGTCTCAACGCACTTAATTCTGGATTAACAAATGGTTGGTCCTCGCCATATACCGGAATCAGATTCTCCTTTAAAGTTGAAAGAATTTGATACTCCCTGGATTGCCTCTCTCTTAAATCTTGGACGATTAGTTGGAGCATTTTTAGGGACTTTTATTGAAAGTAATAAGTATTTTTTAAGTTATATATTATGAATAGACTCTCATATTAAAAAAAAATTATTTGTCGTTTCCTGGTTTGTTTCAGAATAAAAAAAAAGTTTTCTGATTATCTAAATCTGGACGTTTTTTCGTTCTTTTAAATAGAACCTACTTATAATACATTTTCTATTTTGTAAAATAAAAAATAAATAATCTTTTGGGCGTTTTCTGTGTGCTTTAGGGTGGTCTAAAAAGAATTTTCAAATTTGGTTCGTGGAAGCGCCCAGTTTTGTAAGGTTTCCGAAAAAATTGAATACGAATTTTTTTCGATCGAATAATATTAACGCATGCCACCTAACCCCTCATTTTTTCCATTAAAAACAACATGTGGAAAACTGATGATTCACCAAGATGAAACTAGAAGGCCTAATTTTAAACGCTGATGAAGTGTTGTGCAGTATATTGAATACTGGTCGTTAATATTACTTTTTGTAATCTCTTCTTACATATTATTTTTACTGGATAAATTAAAAAGTATAATGTATTTGTTTATCAACGATTAATTCTTCAGAACAATTTAATCGCAAAATACTGGTATGCTCACAACGACATAAAATAATTAGGCAATATGAAAAATCAATATGGGTCGATTTAATTTGTTTTTAATTATTTATTGTTCAAATGAGTAACTGTTGACTGAAGTATGGCAGAAAAATTTAGTTTTTTTGCAAGTACATATTTCAACAAACTCCATCGATATCTGAAATTGGAAATTATTTTCTGAATTTATTCATGGTGACCTGGCAAGTAAAGCTTTGAAAAAATTCACTATTTACAAATTTGTATATAGACACTATTCCAATATTTCAACCTAAATATCGATTTAGATAAAGTTTCATTATTTTCAGATCTTCCTCAACATGAACAGTACTGGCAATCTCCTCGGTAATGCTTCCAATGGAAATTTTTGCTTACATCGCACAGTGAGAGGAATCGGGAATTTACTGTTCATAATTCACTGCATCTATATAGCAATTTTACGTCTGAATAAGCAGTTTTTCAGTAATGAATATTTCAATGCATCTTGATAGTGTTAATTCTCAATTGATATTATTATTGAATAATAATAGCAAAGTTTAACTTTTATGAACCAAATATTTAAGAAAAATCATTTTGCTATATTATTTTTCTGTACACTATAATATTCTACAAGAAAAATTTCTTCTTCAAATGAATCTCATAGGATCAGGTGAGGTGTATCTGAAAGTTGATGAATTTGCCTAAATTCTAAGGCAAAGAGAATTAATATGGCTTCTTCTGAATTAACTCCTCCATTGTTGCTAATCGAGAATGCTGGTATTGCACAATAATTCTTGAAGAGTGAATATACAAAATTTGGACGTTATTGACTTTCAATAATTTAAAATAATGTATTTTTCCTCAATATTGTTCTTGCATTACAAGTATGTTACTATTTTTTATAATTTATTCAAATTTATTAATAATTAGAAGCTGTTTTCCATGCTAGTCGTTTAATTTATATTTTGTTTGAAAAAACATCTCCACATAAGTATAAATGGTTAGAAAACTTCTTACTTCCATAGAAAAATAATGTTTTTAAAATATTTTCTTTATAAAAATTACAATTTTCTATTATTATTTAATAATAATATTATTTAAAAATAACTGGCAAAGTTACTTATTTAAGTACCACTATCAAGATGCATTAAAACAATCATAATTAAAAAACCGCTTATCTAGACGTAAAATTACGTAATAATTTTTTCCCGATGGAAGATGCTAAATTTTCTCTCTCTAAATACTACTTGTACGAGATATTTAGGCATTTTTAATAAATATAAAGTTTTTTGTTGTGGTTGAGCACCTTCTAAAATTAATTGTTTATATACATTTTTTATAACGATTGGCTTAAATCTTAAACTGAATATTTACGTTCCTGAAGTGTATCTGCAATAATATGATAGATAGCGTTTTCTCTTAAGTCTTTTCTTCGGAGAAAACAAATAGTATTTGTAAAATGTCCAATTTTGACGTTCTGTTTTTTCAAATAATAAATTCTGCAGAGTGAAATTAAAAAAATGTATAAAAAAAAACATCCAAATCGGTCAAGAATTGTAGGCTGCAGTGGATTCTGAACAGTAAATTCCCGATTCCTCCCACTGTGTATCGGTCTTTTTTTACGGTATATCCAGAATGGAGAACTTCAAAAAGCAGAAAAATCCTTGAGATGTTTTCGAAGAAAAACTGATGTCAAAAACAAAATCCAGTTTATAAAACATTGCTCTCGTGACTCAAAAATGAACATTTATCAAAGACTGAAGGAGTTCAGACTTCCAGGTAAAACTTGGAACGAACCCGATTTATAATTTTTAAATCCTAGTTTTTCGGTCCTAATTTGTCGGTCCTAATTAATACTTATTTTAAAAGCCCCGACAAGAAATTTAAAAAGATTTCAGGAAATCGAAAGAGCGCGATGATCATTATTTTTCTACAATTTTACGATTTTTTCTCTCTCTTGAAAATTTTCTTCAGTTACATGGAAATCATCCTAAGAAAATCAGAAGTGGAAATTACACCCAGTAACTTTTTTAGGACTTTGCTTAATATTGGCAAATTTCGTAGCAGCTTATCTTGTGGAAACATTTGAAAGAAGAAGTCTTCTGATGACTTCCGGAATCAGAGTGACTGTTTCGCTGACTCTTCTGGGACTACACTTGCATTTAATGTCTCTACAATTGAATATTGATGAACTTTATCTTATAACTATGGACGTAGAAGTGTGCCTTCTACGTTATTAGGCAAGTTATTTCTACCTGGCACAGCTAGTTCAGCCTTATTTGGTTTTGTAACTACTCAAGCTTTTCAGCCTCTGACGAATGTCATTGGAGAAAAATATGTATTTTGGCTTTGTGCAACTGTTGTTTTTTCTTCTGTGCCTTTTGTTTTTTATTATTTACCGGGAACAATGGGGAAATCCTTGTTAGAAATTCAAAATACTCTTGCGGGAAAAAAGAAAAATTTGAAAACGAGTGAGAATTCAGTTCAGGGAATTGTACCAATTTTACAGTGGGTCAGAAAATATTGACTTGGTTTACAAATATTTGATTGCATAATATATTTTAATTTGTATGTTTGAAATTTTTAATTTGTTTATATTTGTAAGGCAAAATTTTCGAAAATGATGCGAAATATCAAGAGAAAGCCGAACTTTTATAGCACTTTTCGAAAAGAATAATTTTGTTGTCTTCACTTTTGCACATATAGTTTTTGGAAGCAGTTAGCACGTTACGTAAAATTGTTACAAGAAATTCATTAATGAAACGGCCTTTATGTATAAAAACGAGAAATATATTCTTGGATCGTACAAATATTTTCCAAGATTGGATTTTTATACTATAATATTATGAGACAACTGACTAGACGTTGACATCAAGTTCGCGTATTAGAAAATCGTAAAAAAATGCATTTTCTAAACTAGAATAAAACTCTGCACTTGTTACATTTGCTTTTAATCTTGCTTACTATTAAATTAGTTATCTACCTATATGAAAAAAATGTTTTAACAGTTTTATATTTAAAGTCTTTGGCTTATTTACTTGCTTTCAGATTTAACAGATTATGAATTGAATTCAAAAATAAAAATTTATACAATTTAGTTTGAAATGTTTCATTCTGAAAACTTAGTTTTTACTTTACATTATTTCTTTAAGGATTTATAAAAGTCTCACATATAGTCTAATTCTAATTACTTTCGCGATGTTTTTTAAACCGATTGCAGTCATCATCTTCTCTTTGAGGCGATGGGGAAGTGGGACAACTTTTAGAAGCTCCTTCAGGTTGAATATCTACCAGAAGACTTTGCCTGCAAAGCATCGATACTGTACTCAATTTACTTTCTTTTTCTTTCGCCCGTTTAAGTCTCGCTCTTCGAAATTTGTTAGCTATCTGGCTAAGTCGACTGGAAACGTCGCTGGGTTTTTTGGCAGATCTTGGAAGTGATTCGCAGCCACGATTCGAAGCGAGTCTTTCAAAAGTACGTGGATCAACATGGATCATCCCAGCACTAGCAGATTTGATCAAATCGGGTCTGTCTTCAAAATCAACGGATTCTGTTCCGGAATCGAAAACGATTTCATCCTGTCTACTATCGTTGGATGGATCATGAGAGTAGCAGGAAGGACCTCTTGATAAAAAATCTTCTTTTGCTCTCTGGAGTCTTAAAGCACGAAGTTTCGAAGGCGACGAATCATCACTTTCTTCGGCTTGAGAATCATCTATTAAATTTATAGTTGAAGATCTCGAAAGCGGAAGATCTGATCCAGAAGTTCTGAAAGAAGTAGGAGAATTTTTTTCCTTTTGTGCTGCTGCTGAAGACAAGGCAGCGAGTTTGTGAATCAAATCTGGTGAGATGTTTTCTCTCGATTTCTCTTTTTTTATATGAGTTATTTCGTTTCCTTCTTCGTCGATTTTGATACTGAGGGCTGTGGCAAAATGTCTGTTTTTGATGAAATCAGCACTCGTACTTTTCAGGATTTCATTCCGCCGTGATCTTTCTGCTACTGGGGAATTTAATGCTGATGTTGATGTGTTGTCGCGAATTAAACTTGTGCTGGCACTTTTCATAACGTCTTGACGAGGAGGTCCAGCGATTGCTTTTCGCACTTCCTCCTGGTACTTTTCCATCTGAGTTCGCACTCTTCTTTCGGTTACTGGTGACCTCCAAATTGGCGAACCACTTCCACTACTCGCTGGACTTCCTGCGTCTTCGAGTTTTTGGTTGTATCTGGAATTTTAAAACATCTATTTGAAACGACGGGTTGATAACTTGAAATCTGGTGTACAAGCCTTCTTGAAATCTCTGAAACCTTTGTAATCTTTATGAAATCTTTGAAATATTACAAATCTTCTAAAATCTTCAAAATCTCTTGAGATCTTTTTGATATATTTTGAAACATTTGAAATCTTTAAAAAAAATGCTTAATCTTCTAAAATATTTATGAAATCTTTGAAATTTTTGCGAAGTCTTTGCAACCTTTGAAATCTTTTGATATCTTTTGTGAAATATTTCAAATCCTTAAAAATTTTGCGAAACCTTTGAAATCTTTGAAACTTTTATTAAATCTTTTTAAACCTTTGAAATATTTTGTGAAATCTTTAAGATCTTTGAAATTTATATGAAATCTTATAAAATCTTTGAAGTCTTTGTGAAATCTTATAAAATATTTTTAAATTCTTTGAAATCGTTGTAACATTTCTTAAATCTTTTGAAATTACTGCAATCCTTGACATCTTTAAAATCTTTCGAAATCTTCTTAAATGTTTGAAATCTTTGTGAAACCTTCTGAAATATTTTGAAATCCTGTGAAAGCTTTTAAACTCTTTAAAATCTCTGTGAAATCTTTAAAACCTTTGTAAACTCTTTGATGATGAATTGATGATGATTGAATATGAATCATACCTCTGAATCATCATTCGTATACTTGGTGCTGTTTCCTTCGGTGAAGTCCTTCGATATTCCTTCCTGGAGAGAATCGGTGATTGAGGCAATGGTGGCCGTCTTTGATCCGAGGAGTCAATTATTCTTCTTCTCTCTCTGGAGCAAGGAGATTCCGAATTAGATCTCGCTCTTTGTAAATTAGCCCAAGATTGAGCCGGACATGTTTCCAATACCGAATAACCACTCGCAACTTCTGCTGGAACCTTTATCTCACTAAACTCTTCACAGTCTTTTTCATTCTCTTTTTGACTTTCCACTCCCTTGTCCTTGCTATTTCGGCTGAAAGGTGAGAAGATCATTCGCTTCGTTTTAACGAAAACACTTCGGGACTCCTGCTTCTCTTTTTTACTAGAAGTCTCTCCTACATCTGAACTGATTCGCTCATTATTAGTGCTTCGATCCAAATTCGAATCTTGAACCATCGGTTCAGTACTCGCAGTTGGAACTACAATTTTATTGAGAGTGCTTTCGTTAATTATAATCCTCTCAACATCTGGAGTTTCCCGAAATGCAGAGACCGTGAGGGGACTAGAATTAATGGAAGAATCTGGCTCATCAATTTTTGATCTCCATTGATATCCGACTTGAGTATCTGTTAATCGTCGAGTTTTTAAAACCTTTTTTTGTCTAATATCTCGATCGACAGTGATGACTACGTCATCTTCTTCGACGCTACATTGTCTGAAGACATTTTCGAAAACCTTTGTACCTGAAGCGAGATCATTCGCTATTGCTGCGAGCGTTTTTTCTTGCGGTTCTTTTTTTCCGGGACTTTTGGGTTTTTGACAAACGTCTCGGTTGAAAAGGCCAATGGTTTTCAGAGATTCTTTTGGTGTTTCTGGTTCTGAGACGTCTGTTATGACGACGGCATTTACATAATCTGAAAGATAAATGAAAATATTGTAGAAAAAAGAAATAATACGGAACAGGTGCCGAAGCATAAAGTAAATTTTTAGAATCATTATACAGAAAACCTTTAACAGGAAGAACATCCAAAGCTTGTGAAGTTTCGAGACAAGTATCCACAATCTTATTGAGTTTCGCTCTCTGCTGTTCTTTCTTGGAATTGTTTATCAATCTTCTTCCAGTCTCACTAAAAGTTGAGGCATTTGCATTGAAGGAAATCCTTTCCATAGAGACAAACTCCTTTCTTCTAGAATCGCACTCTTGAATCTCCACCTATTTGAATTATTGGCATCTTTGTTAGAATTCTTAAAAATGTCCCTTTTTATATTTCTTTTTCGCCTTGAGAAAGTGCGAGATAAAATATTTACCACAGCATCTGCATCTTTGTTTCCTGAGGTGCCACATTTGGTGCTTCGAGGTTTCAACTCTTCTGTCGCAAGAGATTTTGTATTACCGGGATGTCCTAGAATGAGAAGATTCTACTTTGGCTTTTATAGATTTATCATTAATCACGTTTTTACCTATGAGTTTATCCATTTCTGACTTGGTCCTCTTACTTTTGTCGACTTTCCGATCGTTGATTCCCCTGTAAATAAAATCGGCATATATATTAAATATACCCATACATCAAATCTTTTGATTAAAGCAGGGTTGCTGCTACAGAATCTGGTTTCACAATTCCATGATATTTCTAAGTTTTCTAGGTCAAATTAAAAAAAATCCAGTCAATTCTATTCAATTTTAACACAATCTACTCGTCGCTAACAAATTTACAAAAGATTTCTTGTACAATTATTAACTACAATTATTAACTACATACAACGTTCTACCAAACCGTCGTTTTCATAGATGATCGTAGAAAATCATAGGTTTCATAATCGTTCGGCATAGAAAACTACAAAGTATGAAAAAAAAGATTGTTAGTGAATAGTTATCAAGTTTTATGATTTCGCATAAAAAGTAAAAAGTTCCTGAAAAAAATTATGAAAATCTACAAAAAAAAACATTATTAATGTTTTATAGTTTTTTCTAGAATATTTCGAATTTCTAAAAAGATTTATGAATAATAACACTATTGTATTAAATTTTACGAAAATATACACCTGGAAAAAATGGATGTAGTTTTTCATATTTTTTCTTCAGAAAATTACAAATTTCTGAACATAATTATGAATAGCTAAAATTTTCTACAAAAAAAAAGGAAAATCTACAACCCCATAATAAAGTTGTAGCTATTCATAATTTTTAGTAGGTTTTTTTTAATAGAAAATTACGAGTTTCTATAAATAATCACGAAAATTGACGATTTACAAAAGCTACTTGTAGTTTTTTTTATAGTTTTTCTTTAAAAATTACAAATTGCTACACATAAATATGAATAAATACAAATCTCTACGAATAAATGAAAAATCTACGACTCCAAAATGAAAATTTAGTTTTTCAGAATTATTAATAAGTTTTCTGTAAGAAAATACGAATGTCTACAAAGTTTAATGAATACGTATTTACTAGTGCTCCGTATTTGACCAGTAGAAAAGATCATTCTGTTAAACTTTAGGTCGTGTTCAACCTTTTCAACTTCTTTTTTTATTTAAACTAACTTCACATCGTTTAATTTATCATGTTAATATTCAAAACAAAATACATTATTTAAAACCACCTCAAACGGGGCCTAAAATGTTTCAAATTTCGGATCGATAAGAGGGAAAATAGGGGAATAAATTCTTGTAAATAAAATTAATGTGGAAACTATATTCAATCCGATTTGAAACGCTTTAAATTTCTAACAGTTCCAGTGAAAATATTACACTTTTAACAAAATAGATAAATTTTTAACTAGATGATTTAATTTTCCACTAAAAAGATTTTCTACCAACATGTCAGATTTTCAAGAAAATACATGAATTTTCAGCTAAAAACGATTATTATGCAACCATGAATGGGATAGTTAAATTTTCACAAATATTACAATTCTCAACCAAAACAGATTAATTTTAATCAAACACTTACATTTTTAACAACAACTAAATTTCTACCCAAAATAGATGAATTGTCATTAAAAGAGTTGAATGTTCAACCCAAAAAGACGAATCTTCAACACAACATTTGAACGAAAAAAGGGGAAAAGAGGCGAATAGAGAAACGATTGTTAAGCTTCCGATAAATAAATTAGAAATTTGATCTTTTATCAGCTAAAGAATATAATAGTTTAAATAAAAACAAATTCAGTTGTAATACTTTAAAAATATTATGTTAGAAAACAGAAAATTTTGCTTATAAAATAGAGTTAATTTTCCACTGCACTTTTTGATTTCGAAATAAACACTTTTAAATCCGGACTACAAAAAGTGTGTTTTCGGACTATGCAACATTTTAGGCCCTGAACTGAAATTAGTTGAAATAAAAAAATTGAAAACGATGGAAATTTTAACCGAATGATCTTTTCTACAGATTAAATGTCTAAATGGTTAAACGTATGAATTGCTTCAAATGTTTAAACGTTGACCCAGTCAAGTGCGAAGCACTGGTACATATTTCTATAAAAAATTAAGAAAATGTAGAACTTGTAAAATCGATAATTTTCTACAATTTCACGTCTATTTCCCAAAATTTCCAGAACTTTTTCAAGATTTAATGACTTTTAGAGGTCTTCCAGGTCTTGCAGCAACCCTGTTAACTTAATTTTTTTAATTTTCTTTAAGGCGTATTCTTCACCTTAAAATAGTTCTGCTTCTTTTAATTTTGTTAAAAACGACCGATTGAGTTTCTGAATGTTTTGATTCAACGAATTCTTTAGTTAAAACTCGTTCCTCATTAGCAGAAGATTCTTGAGTCGCAAATGCAATCGAGGAACAAGAGGATTGAGTTTGGTTCTTCATCATGACTCTGTTACTTATGGGATGATCTTCTCCTGCCTCAATCAAAATTACAGGAGAAGGTTCGTGACTTGAAGTTACAGTTCCCAAAGGAATAGCAATGCTGGTTGTTTCACTCGCAGCCACACAATAAACAGGTGTCTGATGTGGTTGTAATTTCGCCATTGGACAGGCAGTTTCTTCAATCACATCTTCAATGTCCACAATCATCGCTTCTGGCTCGGAATCGTCCATTGCGATTTCTTCTGATATTTCTTCTTCTGCTATCGTTTGCTCTGAATCCGCTCTAGATTTTACTGTAATCGAAAATACAATTCTTAACTCCTGAAAATTTGATATTGGCGTCAAATTGAAATAAAAGTTTTGCGTATTATTACCTTCGGCGTCTAATTTCTCTACATCATTCAAAGACAAACTGGAAAGTTGACGAATAGGAGTTTCTTCTCGTGTGCTTCCTTCAACAATACTGCCAACTGATTTTGAACGTTTAAGAAGCGCACGAACCCCTTTTTCACCTTAAATAATAAGAGTGTTGTAATTTTCAAAACAAATAATATTCAAAAAGAAGTTTTTTAATCAATTAAAAATAACTTACGTGGAGGTTCAGCGGGCGTCGTACCTGCAGATATTCTATACGCAGGATTTAAAAATCTAAAAGTAGAAGACTCCGGCGATATCCCTTGACTTTTTTCCCATTCGTACAGTTTCCTCGTGAATTCTTGGGAAATGCCTTCAAATCGGAAAAATCCCGTCGAGGTGTGAACCAAAACCTCCCTTTTTCGAGGAGACGATCCACCAGATTGACGTTTCAGCATGGATATTCTTTGAAAAATAATTTAGTATTTTAAAGCGAAAGTTTCAGACCAATGGAAATTTATTCCCAAGGGCTAAATTTTTTATTCTATTTAAAAATATTATATACACCTACTGTAGAAATAATGTATCCCTATCTCATTTTCTCCTTTTTTAGGGCAAAACTTAGTTTTTAAGAATCCATGACTTTTTTCTGACTAATGTTTAATTTTGCCTCGCCAATAATATTCAATGACCAAAACACGGACCAAAATTAGAATCTTGTAAAATTTGTAAAATAGAATCTTTTATAAATGGAATAAACAATTTAAAACTTAAAATTGAAATTTTTTAATGTATTATTCTCAGGAAGGCCACAGCCTGATTCACTTGAAAAAAGTGACCTACTTAAACCGAAAAAGTGACCGGAAGAGACTAATTTCTAACCCAAAAAGTGACTAATGTGCATCAATTATCTGGCTAATTTTCTTTTGAATTCATTAAAATTCAAAAGAATTCGAGGAAATTTATCTGAATTCCAGGTGAATTTCAACGAATTCAGTATTCATCAGAATGCATGAAAAAATTTAAATTCAAATGAATTCAAATTAATTGGATAAAAATCATTCACAAAAATCCATTGAGGAAATTCCTTACAACCGCATAAAAATTAAAAAAAAATCGTTTTCATTCTCTCATTTTTTTAAGTTCCTTATAATCATGAAAATCCTTGGAAATCCCTTGAAATTTGTTAAAGCTCTTCAAAATGCTTTGGAATGTTTAAAAATAGCCAAAAATATTTCAAAACCTTCGAAATCCCTTCAAATTATTGAAGTCCATAAAAAATTCTTTGGAATTTTTTTAAATAACCTAAAATAATTCAAATCCTTTAAAATCCTTTAAAATCCCTTGAAATTTTGTATAAATGTTGAAAATTCCTTAGAATTTTTTTAAATGCCCTAACATTTTTTTAAATTCTTTTAAATGCCTTTAAATTATAGAAAATAGTTGAAACTTACTTGAAATCTTTTAAAATATTCTAAAGTCTTTGAAAGTCTTTAAAAAATTGAGAAACACCTTGAAATATTTGAAAATCTTTTAAATTTTATGAAATCCTTCAATAAATGATTTCAAATCCATTAAAATATTATAAAATACCGTGAAATTTCATAACGTTTGATGATATTTCCTGACATTCTTTCCAATCTTATGAAATCCTTCAATACATTTTTTGAAATCCATCAAAATATTATAAAATCCCGTGAAATTTCATAAAATCTTATGATATTTTCTGATATCCTGGTAAATTAATTAAAATACCTTGAGAGTTTTTAAACCCCCCTTAAAATCACTGAAATTGTCAGAAATCATACAAACTATCTTGAAATCTTTTAAAATAACTTTTTAAAGCTCTTGAAATTCCCTTGGAATTTTTTAGAATATCCTAAAATCTTTAAAATCCTTTGGAATCTCTTAAAATTATTCAAATCTATTATAAGTACCCTGATATATCAAATCATTTCTAATCATTTGAAATCCCTTAATAATTTTCCAAAATTTGAAAATGCCTTAGGATCTATTAAAATAGCCTAAAATCTTTGAAATTCTTTGAAATCCCTTCCAATTATTAAAATTAATTGAAAATTCCTTGGAATTTTTTAAATATCCTAAAATCTTTACAATTGTTTAAAATCTTTGGCAACACCTTGAAATATTTGAAAATCTTGCAAATTCTACGAAATCCTTCAATTCTTGCGAATAATATTGTCGAAATCCTGATATTCTGGAAAATGTATTAAAATACCTTGGAAGCTTTTAAAATCCCTTTCAATGATTGAAATTCGCGGAAATCTTATCAAATATCTTGGAATATTTTAAAATACACTAAAGTATTTAAATCCTTTGAAATCTTTTGAAATCCCTTGCAACTTTTTAAATCTCTTGAAAATTCCGTGGAAGTTGTAAAAATATCCTAAAATCTTTCAAATCCTTTGGAATACCTTCAAATTATTGAAATTAATAAAAAATTCCTTGTAATATTTTAAAATATCGTACAATTTCAAAAATCTTTGAAAATATATTTAAGCCTTTGTAATGCGTTGAAACTTTTTAAAGTTCTAGAAAATTTCTTCGAATTTAAAAAAATGCCCTAATATCTTTAAAATCCTTTCAAATCTCTTAACCCGTTGGTTAATTTATTGAATAAAAAGTGATCTTTTATTTTAAAACGTGACTATAGTAAAAGTTACTAAAAAGTGATCTGAGAAAAACGTGCCCTGATTATTCGTGACAATTACTTAAAGTTCCTAAGTTCCTAACGAACTTTACCCCTCAGCCTGGCCGAATTCACCCTGTACCTTGGCCGCCTTTACCCCGTACCCTTGTCGACATGACGCCGTACCCTAGCTGAATATACCCCTAATCTAGCCAACTTTACCCCATGCGCTAGGGTTAGGGGGAGGGGGGTTGATGTGAAGTGACACTATCCATCCTTCGGGACCCTCCTAATCCTTTGGAATCCCCCTTCGACATCCCACCCTCCTTATCCAACGGATTGTACTTTTTTGTCAAAACAAAATTAAGGGCTAAAATAAGACTACATATTTGATGTTTTATTCAACAAGTCTCCTGTTCCCTATTGTCAAGAAAAAAAATGCATACCTAGGCTAAGACAATTTGGTGTTTTCTCTGCTTGCAGTGGTTAAATAAATAAGAAATGAGCAAAGTAAGACATTTTTTTTTTCATTTTTCTTCAAATTTCCTTCACTTGTCTATTCTTCATATTTTTACAGGATATGATTGGATATGATAGAATAGGGTATGATAGATCAGAAGAGAAGAGAGAAGGGGAGTGATAAGGCGAGGGGGAAGATTTGAACGACTTAAGTAATGTTTTAATAGGCTACGAAGCCCTTTTTTGTAGACGTAGGGCACCTAATTCGACTAATTAAAAAAAATAAAATAATAAACACCTAGCTTCTCTATCCAGAACTGTGTCCTTTGGTTTTTCCTTTGACTGAACCTTCTCAATTTTCCCAAGAACCTTCCCCAAAGGTTGGAATTCTCTTTCATCAACTGCCTTCCACACTTTACTATTCCTAATCGAATGAGTAGCAATTGAATCTTTTCTTCCAGGAACTTCATGATCATCCTCAAATCTCGCAGCTTTAATTTTTTTCCACTCTTCCATCTTCTTTAAAAAATCGTCTGAAAGATGAGCCTTACTTGGATCTCCTTCTGGTTTCGTTTCGGATTTAGAAGGCGCTCGCCAAATTTGCCAATCTGTGAGTCTCCTTTTGAAAACTTGTTGGTCCGGAGTAGTTATTCCTGGACTTCCCTTTTTTATTCTTTTCCATTCGTCTAGTTTTTTCTTAAATTCGGGAGTAAGTTGCTCTTCACTGAGAAGTAAGGCATTTGAGGAATCCCTATCTCGAGGGGAAGATTTATTTCGTGAATTACTTTCCTGAGACGAATGTGAATGACGAAGACCAGTTGGCGATGTGGATTTTAATTTTTCCCATTCGGCTAGTTTCCGGTAAAATTCGGCACTTAATTTGTCGTGGAGAAGTTGGTAATTTCTTTGAATTTCTACCTGGACGTTGGAACTTGCATCGGTTTCCAAATCTTCGGCACTGGCACTGTAACTTCTTCCCATATCCGTTTCTACAATTATAGAAAAAATTTGTTTATTAAGCATAATTAGTAAAAAATAAACACCGAGTTGAAATTCGATTATATCAGACTTTCTAGTGTGAAAATAGTATCCTTCTTATGTCAGAATGCTAAAAAAGTGCATGCAAAAGTATTTGAAAATCTACAAGAGTCTAAAAAGTTGATTTACGGTGAGAATGTATTTTTATTACGAGATTTCTAAAACTGGTTGAAAGTCTTGTGTTACAGTTTCAATTAACGTAATGCCTCCTCAATTCAAGATTGGGGTGAGGTCTGACTAAAATAAGTAAGAAACCTGGGAAACGTCGAGTTAATTTATGGATGTCTTCTTAGAACTTGAGCTTTCCTGAATCTCAGTAGTCTTTTTGTTTTGAATCATTTTTTTGTATAACAATCACTTTCTCTCTATTCATAAATATTAACTCAAAATATACCAATAAAGTTAATAAAATTGCTGTTTAGATTACAGGAAAATTAATGAAATTAAAATGATAAAAAATGCGAAATGCAATTCAAAATATTTTTTTATGAGAAGCAAAGAGCGAAGTAAATAATGACCTCTGAAACATATTTCATCTCACACGTGTTTTTCACCAGAACCCTTAAAAACATTTATGAAAAATGTTGCGCATAAATAAAAGTGCCATTAAGATGCGTCTTGCGTTTTCTAAAAATATTGTGCTTGTGTAATCGATATTACCGTCGAAGACAGTAACTGTAATCGCGTCTACACTGCAATTTAAAACGACCCTGAATTCGAAGCTATTTTTATAAAAGTTAGAATAATCAACAGACAGATCATTGCGCATTCCGTTTACTGATTGTGTTTTGCCAATTCGGTGTCGATTGAACCGAACGGATTTACACTGAAAATCATGTTTTCAGTAGTATTTTCAACCTGGTTCACATTTCTGGTAGAAATCTGAATATCGTTAGAAATTTTAAGATTATAAAAAAAGGATTTAAATCTAGAAATAAAAATAAGAGAAATTGTAAATATATAATCGAATTTCATTAAATATGAATGAATGATGAATCCTTCCATGATTCTTATAGTATATTAGATTTTATTAAAAGTTCGGTTAGATTGCAGAATGGGGGGGTCACCCCTATTTTGGCTAGAAAAATGTTTTTTCGACAAAAAACTATTAGAATCTTTCATTGAACGATAAATAAAGCGATTTGACGAGGCAAAGGTTTAAAATTTTGGTTACTACGATGTCTCAAATCTGGGTCTGTCACGATATCGGAATGATCATATTATGATCGAGATTATTAACATTATT
>JAABKJ010001690.1:0-25468 GCA_011634705.1 Andricus grossulariae
GCGTTATTTTAACTTTTATTTTTAAATATGGGTGAAAAAATTTTGATCTCAGGACTGAGTTGATCAGCTGGTATACTCGTTACATGGCCTTAAGAACATTTTTTTTCATTCTCTTGACACCCTGCAAAATTCAGGTTACCTAATATTTTTTTGAATCCTGAAAAACTAAAAAAATCATCTTAAAATCTTCCATATTATTTTTCGACACATTTTGAAATCTTCAAAACTTAAAATTATTCTTTAAAAAGAAAACCTAAACCATTTTAAATTTTGCCAGAAATCTTTAAAAAAATGTAATCTCAAATCTTTCAAAATTATTAAAAAGCTTCTAAATTTTTTTGTTGAATTCTTCAAAATAAGTTATTGCCCATAATTTAATTTTTCTTGTAACTTTGAAATGCAAAAAAGTTTTAAAATAATTATAGTATGGTAGCAAAATTTTACGGACCGAATTATTTCCCAACATTAAATAATTATTTACAATTTAAATTTTCTCTTTTATCAATAATGTTTAGAAACATATAGCAATAAATTTTATGATGCAGTAAAATTATTTATTTTGTAGTTTTGATATAAAAAATTGATGGTGCAGAAAATGCATAAATCTTGAATAATACATAATCAAACTGAAAACTATTGCAGAAATAAGTATTGAAAACTACATTTTTTAAATCTGTAACGAAATGAACAACCAAAAAATTTTATTTTCTAGTGCAAGTTTTAAAAAATTAAACGAATTTAGAATCAGATAAAACATTCCTGATCATTGCCTAATTTCCTGGTCCAGTAAAAACTAAAAAAAAAATACTTACCCCATGGAATTGAGGTTCAGCAATCGTGTAATTGTCTTCGTCTGTTCCCATCCAGGAAGTATCCATATCTGCCTGTTCCATCGCTCGTTTTTGAACCATCAGGATGCTGTTTTCTATATTAGTAAGATTCTCGCCATACTAAAAATTAAATAAAATTCCACATAAATGAATTGAACGAAACAAAGTAAATAAATCGCAACATTTTAAATTCAAATTAAAATTAAAACTTCACTTACAACGTCAAAAGCTTCCCTGCAAATCCTCACCATGGATTCTGCCTTTTGTGTGTACGGCGAATCCAGCCCGTTGTAGATTGTACAATTCTCTACAATTTGCTGGATGTCTCGTAGAAATTCGTGACGATTGTGGTATTTTTGAGCTAAAGAAAAAACAAAACTTAGAGGCCGTCCATAGACGATGTTACCAATTTTGTGCTATTTTTTACCCTCCCGTCTGCCCCTCGCTGACGACCATGATTTGTACTTTATCCCCCCCCCCCCAATTAACTTAGCCGCTGGCTTCGAAGACCAAAATGGTCTTCAAATAGGGGAATAAATTCTTTATAATAAAATCATTGTTGATATGATATTGAATTTAATATGAAACGCTTAAAATTCTTCAAACTTCAAGTCGAAATATATTTCATTTCCAACAAAATAGTTAAATTTTCACCCAACAAATATTTTCTACCAAAATATAAGAATTTTCAACCCAAAAAGACAATTTTTTAATAACAACACAATTAACTTTTAACCAAACAATTACATTAATAACCAGAAAGTTGAACTTTCAAGCAAAAGAGACGACTTTTCAATGAAATAATTGAACTTTTAACCAAATAGTTACATTCTCAAAATAAAAATAAGAATTTTTTAGAAGACAGTTGAATTTTCAACAAAAAAGTTAATTTTCAACCATGAAAGATGAATTTTTAACCAAGATGATTTTTCTACCATAAAAGATTAATTTCCAATCCAAAAGGATGAATTTTTAATAAAATAGTTAAATTTTCAACAAAATAATTAAACTTTTAACAAAATAGTTGAATTTGTAACCAAATAGTTGAATTTTAAACATATAAAGATTAAATTTCAATCAAGAAGATGAATTTTTTATCAAAAGAAAAATTTTCAACCCGATAGATGAATTTTCAACAAAGAAGATTTATTTTCTACCCAAAAAGGCGAATTTTTAACAAAAGAATTAAGTTTTCAAGCTAAAAGCTCGAATGTTATTTCTTAACCAAATAGTTGAATTTTCTGCAAAAAAGTTAATTTTCAAACAAATAGTATAATTTCCTACCAAAAAGTTGAATTAAGTCGTAAAGACGAATTTTATACAAAAAAAAGTTGAAGTTGCAATCCGAAAATATGAAATTTCAAACAAATAGTTGAATTTTAAGCATACAAAGATGAATATTCAACCGCGAAGATTAATCTTCTATCAAAAGACGAATTTTCAACAAAATACATGAACTTTCTACCAAATAGTTAAATTTTCAACCAAAAAGGTGAATCTTAGAAATTGCATTTTTAACCAAACTATTGAATTTTTAAAGCTAAAAGACGAATTATCTGCAAAACATTTAAAATTTCAACCTGAAGATATCATTTGTCAACAAAGAAGGTAATTTTCTACTAAAGAGTTACATTTTTAAATAAATAGTTCAATTCTTAACCAAGTAGTTGAATTTTCGACCAAAAAGTTAATTTTCAAACCAAAAGTTTAATTTCCTACCAAATTATTGAATTTTTTAGCCAAAAAGAGGAATTTTCTACAAAACAGTTGAACTTTCAATCCAAAAATATGAAATTTCAACAAAATAACTGTATCGTCAACCAAACCAGATTAATTTTCTAACAAAAGAAAAACAACGAATTTTCAACAAAATAATGAAATTTCAACAAAATCAATGAATTTTCAACCAAGTAGTTGAATTTTCAACTAAAAAAGATCAATTTTCAACTAAAAAGGGGAATAGTTACATTTTTAGAGCAAAAAATTAACTCTCAATCCAAGAAAAAAAAACTAATTTTCAACAAAATAGTTAAATTTTCAACAAAAGAGATGATTTTTTAACTAAAATTATAAATTTTAAACCAAAAAGCATGAATCTTCAACAAATTAGTTAAATTTTGAACCAGATATGAATCCTCAAACAAAAAAATGAATTTTGAATAAAGTAGTTTAACTTTCAACCAAATAGTTCAAATTTTGACCAAAAAAGGTGACTTTTTAACCCACAGGCGTAGATAAATCTTATTTCTCATTAGGTAGATCCAATTTTCATGCGCGAGATTGTTGTGAAAATAAAGTTGTCTTGTCAATAATCTCGTCGTCGCTGTTTTGCGCTAACAGATAATTAAACTCTTAAGAAAAATTCAGTCAAGTCAGTACTGCTCTCACTAGGAGGTTTTCTTTCTTAGTTTTTAAATCACAAGTAGGGAAAACGGTGATTCTCAGAACAAGGATCACCATTTTACTTGGTTACGTAATGATGTACAATACCTCTCCAAAATTTCTTAGAGATTAGAACCACGGTTCTTAGAGAACCGAGTGAACATTTTGAACCAAATGAAAAATATTTTTCCTATTTGTAATAGGGAAGTAAGAACGAAGTCGTTACGCGGGCAATAACGCTTCAGGTTTTTAATATTCAGTTCGAATTTAAGCGAAAAACCTGAGAAAAATGGAAAATTTCTTGAAAACAGGGGAAAAAAGAATTCTTGAAGAATGGGGAAAAGAGGGGAATAGGTGAAAGAGTATGAAGTCTGAAATATGAAAGTGATTTTTAAACTTATTAAGTTATTATTGAGCTGTACCGTAATTTTTACACGACCCCCTCCCCCCATAAATTGGTAACGCAGTTTATGGATGGTCCCTTATGAATTCTTCTGATTTATGAATAAAGCAAACCTCTCAAGACTTTGATGCAGTACTTTCTGGAAATAATAACTAAAACTAACCAGAAATCTTCCTCGAGATAGTTTCCAAGTCCATTGGCCTCTTGATCACCGTGTAATAATCTCTTACAAGTTTCCTGCTCACTGGTTTGTGGAAGGGCCACAAATCCTGCGTCGACTTCAGCCTATTGGTCACGTCACTTAGGATGTAAGAAAGAGCAACTTGGTCGTTGTCATCAAGCAGAGGATTAATAACCTTCTCAAGTTTCATCAGACGATCTTCTTTCTCACGCAGTCTATCAACGCAAATATCCATCATGCGTTTCGCTGCGACTGTAAGAGAACTATTCTTCCCATTGTAGAGAGTCGAATTTTCTACAATTTGATTAACAGCAGCAAGAAATTCTTCTCTGTTTCGGTACTTCTTTTGCCTCAAGTTATCTCTTATAGTCTGCAGGTCCATGGGTTTTTCGATAATCTTGTGGTAATCTGGCACTGACTGGATAAGAAAAATGCAACAATTAGTTGTCTTTTGTGAGCTGAAATTTAACAATGTAATATTTTGGCATTCAATGATTAACAGGGCTCAGATCGACTGGAAGGCTTTTAAAAAAGTGGCACCAAATTACAAAGAAAATCGCATGGAATTTCGAAAAGAGTTCACAAAAAGCCGATCAAAATTTTAATGATAATGAAAAAAGCAGTATCAGAAGACACTAAATGTATGAAATACTAACTTTATTTGTTGAGGAATATACAGTACATAATTCTCATTGATTTTCAAATAATCTTCGCACAATGAAAATAAATTTTAAAGTTAAAACAACTTGAAATTACTCCACAGTTAAGCCTTTAAATTTGAGACTGCATAATTTGATATTAAATTATTCATTATTTAGTAATTGAGACTTCAGAGCCAAAAATGCTCTCGAAACAGGGGAAATAGGGTTTTTTTCTCTCACGAAAATGGGGGAATAATAGGGGAATGAATTCGTTTAAATAAAATTAATACAGATAGAATAATGAATTCAATATGAAGCGTTTTAAATTCCTAAGATTTCAAGTCGAAATATTTTGCATTTTCAACAAAGTAGTTACATTTTCAACCAAAAAAGGCGAATTTTTAACCCAAAGACGAAATTTGAATTAAATTTTTTTTAACCAAACAGTTGCGTTTACAAACAAATGGTTGAGAACCTTCGAGCAAAAAAGACGTATTTTTAACAAAGTAATTGAAGTTTTAGCCAAAAAGTTGAATTTTCAACCTACAAAGGTGAATTTTCAACCAAATGGTCGAATTTTTAAACAAAAATAGTTGAATTTCAACCAAATAGTTGAATTTTCAAGACAAAAAAAAAATTTTGTTTAAACATTTCATTGATCAACCTGAAAAGTTGAATTTTCAACAATAAAGGTCATTTTCAAGGAAGAAAGATGAATTTTCAACCAAATAGTTGAACTTTCAATCAAAATAGACGAATTTTCAACAAAAAAGTTCATTTCTAACCAAGGAAGATGAATTGTCAACGAAAATAGATGACTTTTCCACCATGAAAGATGCATTTTCCATCCATAAGGACTAACTTTCTAACCAAAAAGACGAATTTGTAAGAAAAAGGTTGAACTTTTTACCAAAAAAGATGACTTTTGAATAAAATAATTGAATTTTCAAGACAAAAAACGAATTTTTTAGAGTTAAGTTGAATGATCAGCCTAAAAAGTATAATTTTGAACTACTAGATCGTTTTCAACCAAGAAAGATGAACTTTTAACCAAATAGTTGAATTTTTAAACATAAAAATTAATTTTGCTTCCTCATAGAGGAAGCTTTGTAATGGTAACATTTCCGAAAAATTTTTAATTCATTTAATTAAACGTTCCTCAATTTAAAAATGTCTAATACAATGTTCTAAGCAATTGTTACGATGTGTGTGTGTGTGTGTGTGTGTGGATGTGTGATGTCACACTTTGTTGTGAACACGATGACTTGAAAACGGTGGCAGATAAATTGATGAAATTTTGAGGGCTTATTTTCATCACTAATATCTTGAAATTGATCGAAGGATTTCTAAAAATATTTATTGCATTTTTTTAGCACTTCATAATATTTTAAAAATCGGTTTTTTATAGTAAAACTTTTTTCATTAACATAATTCAAAATTGATACAAGAATATAAAAGATTTCTTGGTTCGAGACGAATCGATTGACTTATAATATTCATATATTTCATTAAAGATGAGGGAAGATAAATAAAAATTTATATACTTTAAAATCGATTTTTATAGTGAAAATTTTCTGATTCTCATATTTAAAGTTTATGTGACAATAGAAAAGTTGTGCTGATTCGAGACGAATCGTTTGAGCTATAATATTGATACATTTTATTGAAGAGTAAGGAAGCTATGGTATATTTGCAAACATGGTTTTTCATAGTAAAACTTTTTTCACTAACATAATCAAAAATTGATACAAGAACGGAAAAGATTCCTTGATTCGAGGCAAATTGATTCTATAATATTATTACACTTTACTGAAGAGTAAGGAAGTTATGCTCATTTATAATATTTGAAACATCTGTTTCAAACAGAAAAACTTTTTTCATCGACAGAATTCAAAGTTGATGCATGAATAGAAAAGTCTTTTTGATCAATTTTTGTTAAAAAAAAATCATAAAACGAAAGGGATAGGGTGCGACAGAACTTCCCCCTTTCCTTTTCCAGCTCGAAATATTACCATGTCAAATACAAAATTTGATTTGTTTGATTTGTCATTGTATTTTAAACATTGTTTGTATTATTTTCTAATTTTGTATTTTTTGTAAATTTCTATTTTTAAATAAATCAATATGAAAACGTTAGTTTGTCTATTATTTAAAAAATCGCTAATGCTTCCTCTATGTGGAAGCAAATACATTTGCTAACGGGAAGCAAAGTGCTCCTGAAATGAGCACCATATAATTATGAATACAAACAAAGTGGAAACACTCGAGACCGAATTCACAGCTAGTTTAACCAAGTACATAAACGAATTTTTAACGAAATGGTTGAACTTTGTAGCCAAAAAGACGAATTTTTTAAAAGACAATTAAATTTTCAATAACGAAGTTAATTTTGAACCAAGAAAGATGAATTTTCAAACAAATAAGATGATGTTTCTAACATAAAAGAGGAATTTTCTATCCGTAAAGACGAATGTTCAATCAAAAAATTAAATTTTCAACCAAAAAAGATGAATTTTCAACGAAAAAATGAAATTTTCAACCAAATAGTCGAATTTTTGACGAACAAAATGAACTTTCAACAAAAAATAGTTGGATTTTCTTATTTGGTTCTATTAATTCAGTTTGCATTTAGCGAAAAAATGAGAAAAAGGGGGAAAAGGGAGAGTTTCTTGAAAACAGAGAGACAAAGAAGAATTCTTAAAAAAACTGGAAAATTAAGGGAATGGAGGAAAGAGTGTGAAGACTGTAGTTTCATTTGAAATAATTCGATTTCAATCGTTTTCGAATTAAAAATGTTCAACTCTTAAGGCTTGCAATTTAAAATAATTGTAACTTTGAATACGGATTCACGAAATTAGACGTTCTTTAATTTCGAACGCTATTAATTAAAAAATTTCTAAGTATAAAGCTTTGATGAAAATTTATTCAATTACAGTGAAGTCTCGCCTTTTTCCTGACCCTGAAACGAAACAATTCTTTTATTTCTAAGCTGGAAGGGGCCCCACTCTTACCGCGAACTGCTGGCCCACGCAGTTTCTCAGCGCGTAGGGCGAGAGACGGTTGCGACTCTTGCCTCGGAAGGGCCGAGTGCGCAAGTAGTCAGTCGCGTAATTACGCAATATGATGCATTCCTAGTGAAAACGGTTCAGACGGTCTCGACTTATTGCGCAGTTGAAAAAGTCGCCCTCCGTTAGTCTGCATGCATGCATGTCAGTGTTTTTCAAGTGTCTTTCAAGTGTTTTTGATGGCGTACGACAATTTTCCAACTAAAAATCAATATTATAAAATCAAAAAACGACGCAAATATTTCGCGGAATAATGAGTTTTGTAGCATGACGTCGATAGGTGGAAACGCCAGCCTTCAGGAAGGTTAGTACATGGTACTGCAACCGTGTACGACTTTTTGGAGAAAATCTCCGAAACGTGAAGATAAGTTATAAAGATATGCATAGTCGTGAATCGACAAAAGAATGAAACATGACTGAGAAAATAGATACTACACTTGAGAAATATTACTATTTGTACATTTATGACTTTTACGTTTATAATATTTTCTCGCAAAAGTCGTATGACGTCATACTAAAATACTCAATTCAAACCAACGAGGGCGCTCTTCGGGCCTCTTTTTAATTGGTCAGCCATTGACGCGGAAGAGAATATACCGGGACCGTGGTGGGAGTTGCCGGAACTACGCAAATGGAAATAACCGTCTACAGCCGACGGGAAATAGAGGCGACAAGAAATAAGGGAGATGGAAATAGGTGAGACTCCACTGTATTAATGTTCTCAATTAGAATAGTACCATTGTTTCTAGCGTGGAATTTCAATTTAAAAAGTTTCGTTGTGATTAAAATTGAAACTAAGTACAAAGAACTTCTGAGAAAAGCGAAAAAAAGTTGGTTAGTCGCATTTTTCTTCGAATTGTCGCAAAAAGTTAAAAGAAAGTCGCATGATCCGAGCCATGGATTAAGTATTTTAAAATTTTACCTTTGCACTAACAGGGAACAAAAAGGGCTGCACATCTGGCAAGTCCCTCATTTCGTTCAGAATACTTTCGAGAGTTGTGGACAAGACAACGACAGGGTCTGTTCTTCGTCTGTTTGCTGGCTTTTGGTGTCGTTTCAGGTAATCGCAATGATCATCACCAGATATTCTTTTTCGTTTCTTAGAATGCATCGCATCCTTCGGCACTTTCAGAAGCAAGGTGCGTTTTTTCATTTCTTCGGCATGCTGCAATTTCAAAATTAGTTTACCAGAAACTTAATTTCTATAATTCCCTGATTTTTCTCTAATCATTAATATTTAGAGACAAATATTTTTATCTTGTAATATTTTGAATAGAGAATGTTTTATAAATGGAATACAACTGACCAATGTTCTTCTAAATTTGGAAGAATTCAGGATAAATTCATAAGACTTCCAAAAAATTCGAGTTAAATTCAAAAGAATTTAAATGAATCGGAAATAATTAAAAAATTCTACTGACTTCAGTAAAATTCATGGCGAATTGAAAAAAAAAATCAAGTGAACTGAAAGCAATTAAAAAATATGAAAAAATTAATTGAATTCAGTAAGTTTGAAATGAGTTTAGAAAAATTAAAGTGAATTCTCAAGAATTTGATGAAATGCCTAAGAATTCAAGATTTGTTAACATATGTTGTTTGTTAACATATTGTCATTTGTTGAACACGTCACAGGGGTCGTCCATATATTACGTAACTCTTTTATGGGGGTGGCACGATTCAAGAATTGTTACGTAATCATTTTCTTTTAAATCAAATAATATAAGAGGGTAGGGAGGAGTAAACAAAATTATTTGTTGAAATCTGTTTTTGAGGTACATATGAGTAAAAGTTGTGTCCTATCAGGATAATCATGAATAAAAAAAATTACATATCACTTTTCGCCACCACAAAGGGGTTAATATTTTTTAAAGTTGGAGAAATTAAAAATGATTTCTATGGGTTCAAAAATTATGGCAAATTTGGTATATTTACAGTTCCCGATAGCAAATAATAGTATAAAATCAGATTTTGGAAAAAGTAATTTGTTATCAAGTTAGAATTTTTTCAACTACCAACAAAAATTACGCTTTTTTTGTGTTTGGTTAATGAGATTTTTATTCACAATTGTTTTCAAAGTATTTTCCATAAAATTAGTTCTGTCTCAACGGAAGAAAATAACACCATTTTTTTGAACGTTTTGATAAGATTGATAAAATCTTATGAAATAATATTCACCCTTTAGTACAAATCGAGAATAGGAAACGGCTAGGTTCATTTTCTTAAAAAAAAAACAACATAATTCATTGTTAATTGAAAAAGGTAACACAGTGAAAAATTTCCAAAATAGGTGAAAAAGGTGACAAATCTCAAAAGAGGTGAACAAAGTGATGAGTGAACAAAAAGTCTTTGAAATCCCTTAAAATTATTGAAATCAAATTAGAATTTCTTGCAATGTTTTTAAAATATCCTAAAATCTTTTAAATCTTTGGAAATACCTTGCAATATTTAAAAAATTGAAATCCTAAGAAATCCCTCAATTCTTTAAAATAAATTGATTGAAATCCATTAAAATATTATTGAACCAGGTGAAATTACATAAAATCTTATATTTCCTGAAATCCTGGAGAACTTATTAAACTACCTTGACAGCTTTTAAAATCCCTTAAAATCCTTGAAATCCTCAGAAATCTTATAAAATCCCTTGGAGACTTATGAAATATCCTAAAACCTTATAGATCATACAAAATCGATAAATAAATGCTTTCACGATGATTCATTATAATTAAAAAAATTGTTTCGGGTTTCAATCGCTCTTGAAAATTCCTTGGATGTTCTAAAAATACCTTAAAATCCTCTGATATCCCTTCAAATGATTGAAATCTAATGAAAATTCGTCGGAATCTTCTAAAATATTCTAAAATCTGTAAAATCTTTAGAAATACCTTAAAATCTTTGAAAACCCTTAAAATAATTGAAATCTTAAGAAATCTTATAAAATCCCTTGGAATCTTTTGAAATATCATAAAACCTTATAGATCCTACCAAATCGATCAATATCATCCGAAATTCAAGTAAATTCTTTAAAACCCTATGAAAATTGGTTTAAATCCCCTAAAATCATTGAAACACTTCGAAATTCGTTGAAAATGTGTAAATCTCTTAAAACTTTTTAAAGCTATTGAAAATTCAATGGGTGTTTTAAAAATACCCTAAATAATTTGAAATTCTTTCAAATTATTGAAATCAAATGAAAATTCATCGGAATCTTTTGAAATATTCTAAAATCTTTGGAAATATCCTAAAATCTTTAAAAATCTTTGAAATCCTTCGAAATCCCTCAATTCTTGTGAATGTATTCTTTGAAATCCATTAAAATATTATAAAATCCCGTAAAATTACATAAAATTCGATATTTCCTAAAATCCTGGAGAATTTATTAAAATACCTTGAGAGCTTTCAAAATCCCTTAAAATAACTGAAATCCTCAGAAATCTGACAAAATCCCTCGGAATCTGTTGAAATATTCTAAAAGATTATAGATCTTACAAAATCGATCCATATCTTCTGAAATTCTAGTAAATTCTTTAAGACCCCATGAAAATTTTTTTGGAGTTCCATTCAAGTTATTAAAAAATATATTCAAAATTCCTTCGAACCTTTTAAAATACCCTAAAATAATTCAGATCTTTTGTAATCGCTTGAAACTAAAAAATTAAAAAACTAAAAATATTTTAAAATACTTCAAAATCTTCCAAATCCCTTGAAATCCCTTCTAATGATAGAAATCTGTTAAAAATTTTAGGAATTTTTAAAAGTGTGGTAGCTCTGATTATTCTTGGCAGTTACTTAAAGTGCATCTTACAGAAATTCCCTGACTTTTGCCTCTTGTTTTTCAAAATCCCTGATTTTCCCTAGCCAAAATATTGCCATGACTTTTCCCTGATTTCCAGGTTTTCCTGACATGAGGTTACCCTGACTAATGATCATCCTGAATTTATGAAAAATATCCTTACCTTAATCAGTTTCGACGACAATTTAACCTTGGTACCATCGACGTTGACAAGATCCTGATCATCGGCAACGAGCTGCTTCTCGATTTCTGCCTCCTGCTCCTCCGTCATCGCAACATTGACTGGCGTGGTATTTGCTATGCTGTTTTGATAAAGGGGGCAAGCTTTGTTAGTACGCATGTGTCCTACATTACCGCAAGCTCCACATTTCAGCTTAAGATCTGGTTTAAGTTTAGGTTTTTTACGTTTAGGAGTAGAGTGTTCAGATCGGATAGGTTTAGGAGGAAGAGAAGAAGAAGGAAAATTAGATAATGGAAGGATACTGGTAGAGGTCGTAACAGGAGTGCTGGAATTACTGCGGTCGAAAAATCCCGCAGCATTGAAAGGAGTACTGGAATTTCCACCTAACATTCGTTCCCGTTCCTGATTCCTTTTAATTCTTCTCAACTGCTCCTGAATTCTTCTTTTCTCCCTCTTCATTTCTTCCTTCTGCGCCTCATCCATAGTCGCGAACTGCTTTATAAACGACTCGTCCTTAGAGTTTCTTATCTTCAAATACGTATCAATCACAGCCTGTTTTCTAACGAGCTCAACTCTCGTGAACTCGTGTCCTTCAGGGTTCCTAAAAGTTCTGTAAATCTTGAGAACTCTTCCTGGCTGGGCATTCAGATTATTCATCGGGGACTCTTCTTCATCTTCTTTCCTTTTCTCTCTATTCTTCTTGTCTTGTTCCTGATTCTCACCCATCAACATTTTCCTCAATTCGTGCCTCTGCTGTTCTTCTTTCTCTAGAGACAACTGAGTACTCGTCTTCTTATTTGAGAGCATGTTCTCAATATTCTTTCCCATTTCTTCAATGTCTGAACTATCTTCCTCAGAACTCTCGCCCTCATCGGTACTGAGAACTTCATTCGAGGACAAGACTCGATTCTGCAGGTCGAAAATTCTTTGACATTCTTCTTTGTACCTTTCCTGGTGTTCGGCTATCGAAAATCTGTTCCCCCTAGAGAATTTTGTCATGCCTTCTTCACCAGCCTTCGCCTTTTCTGTCGAAAGAGTTCTCACGACGTCGATGACTTCCCAACGTGAAAGCTTTTTAATTTCCTCTTCAGGAACTCCAAACTTTCTCAGAAGGGCTTTGGCATTATTGAGAGACAATCTTCTCAAGTCGGCATCAGTTCCTGTGACAGTTCTCTTGGGCTGTGCCTCCTGTTCTTCTTTGCTGATTGTTGGTTTATTAGGAACCCTGACGTAAGAGAATCCTTCGCCGCATCCAGTCGGATCAGCGGGCCCAGCAAGTTGCAACAAACATTTGCCTTTCATCGCCTGGATATAAGCTCGTGTTGTATTCCAAGGTGCGACCTTCACTTCGTCGTCCATCTTCAGCTGCATTTCTTCATCGTCATCGTCTTGCGGAGTGAAGAGGAACTTTTCTCCGTAACCAGCGTCTTTCAATCTCTGCTCTGCTGCAATCATGCTGAAGTAAGCACAGCATTGTTCCGGAGAGACCATGGCTCTGATTTCTTCCTCGGTGGGCAATCGGAATTCAGGTTTGATGACCCACCAATTGGAATCCATTCCGGTTCGCTTGAAATCAGCACAGAGCTTCAATCTTTTTCTTATACTACTTTCGCTGTGTGAAGGAAATGCCTTTTTAATGTCGTCCATTTTGATTCTTCTTGGTGTGTCCCTCGATTTCCAGAAAAGTCTGAAAAAAGGGATGTATAGTACAGGGCTCGACTTCACTTCAGGGATAAAAAATAGTGTCAATAGAGGCATGATTTTTTTAAATAATAAACTTATAGTATAAATCACGCAGGCCTCAGGTCGACTAGCATGCTTTTGTAAAAAAATCGCAGTGACATAAGTAGTAAGATATTTTTTTTAACAAGTTAAATTAATACTTAAAATCATTCAATTTTCTAAAGTTAGGGAGCGTTCCGGCTCCTTATAAGGCAAACCTTTAAATAAAAAATTATTTAAAAGAAATTCCACAAAATTATATACATAATTTTTCATATTTTGTTGTCATTTGATGAAATTTCGTATAAAAAATCTTTATTCAATTTCGTATACCAGGGTTGCTACAGAATTTTGATTTCTCAATTCCAGGTATTTTCCAGGTTTTTTCAAATGTAATTTTGATAAAATTGTAAACCTCATGCTGACAATTCCATTCCAGAAAACTTTTAGACTTTTAAAGGAAGAGAAACATATCAGTTTCAAGAAGAATAATCGCATAAAATGAAACTAATTAAACTCTGATTTGAAATGTTTCTATTTCACTAATTCCAATAAATTAATTAATTTTCTCCAAACACGATCAATTTAATTTGAAAGTGTTTTCAAATCTCGGGAATTACTACATATTTTGAATCATTTAAAAATAAATTAGCTTCTGATTTTACGGAAGTTTTTTCCAGGTATAATTTTTCATAATATGGAGGCCATTCAAATATTTCACATTTTCGCGAGTTCTTTATAAATAATATTATCGATTAATTAAATAATTAAATAATACTAAAAAAAAATTAATAATTTCTTGAATTTGTCTCTAAAGTCCATGAATCTGAATAATAATTCAAACAAATTTCTATTTTATCTTCTTATATTTAAAATTCAGTACACATTTAGGTAAAATCATTATGCCTACTACATTAAATTCAATTTAAACAATCCCAAATTCCTAACTTTTCAAGTCAAATTATTGCATTTTTAACATAATAGATTAATTTTCAACCAAATAATTGAATTTTCAACCAAAAAGATTCATTTTCAACCAAACAGTGGAATTGAGAACTAAACAAGATCGGTTTTCAAACAACAATGTTATAGATAAATTGTCAGATAAAAAAAATTAATATTCCTAAAAAAAAATTCAACCGAACTGATGAGTTTTCACCTAAAATAATGAATCTTCAACTTTCAATCAAAAAGACTAATTTTCCACCAAAAAAGAAGATTTTTCAACAAAATACACGAATGTTCAACGAAATAGTTGAATTTTCAACTAGAAAAGACCAATTTTAACCCAAATAGTTGAATTTTGAAATATTAAAGATCAATTGTCAATCAAAAATGAAATAGTTAAATTTTCAGTTTAGAACATTAATTTTCCAACAAACTGATAAATTTTCAAATAAAATGATGAATCTTCAACTGGAATAGTTGAATTTTAATCCGAAAACTAAATTGTTCTTCATGGAAAACCAAAGATTGAATAGTTAAATTTTCAGTTACAAAAATTAATGTTCAACCAAAGTGATGAATTTTCGACTAAAATCATGGAATATTCAATTGAAATAGCTATATTTTCATTTGAAAAAAAAAACAACTAATTTTTAAGAAAATAGTTATATTTTTAAACAAAGTGGTGGATTTTCAACTAAAATGATGAATATTGAACTGGAATTGTTGAATTTTAAACCAAAAAGATTAATTTTTACCTAATATGATGGAATATTCAACTGGAATAGTTACTCGTATATTTTAAGTTTAAAAACATAATTTTCAACCAGGAAAAAAAAAATGCAACAAAAATTTTAGTGTCCACTAGATTAGTTCAACGTTCAGTAAAAAAAAAAATAATAATTTTCAGCCAATGAAAAAAAGAATTTTCAACAAAATAGCTAATATTTCAACAAAAGTAGAATTTTCCACTAAGAAAGATTTTTCAGTCAAGAGCGAGAAAAAATTTCAAACAAACTTTTGAATTTTCAACCAAGAAGATTAATATTCTACCAAAAAGAACGAAATTTTCTACAAAATACACGAATTTTAAATCAGATACTTGAATTTTCAAGTAAAAATTATCAATTTCTAACGAGAAATAGAACAATTAAATACTGTAATATAAAGCTACTTTTAAAAATGTAGAGTCATTGTCATTTAATTTTATATTGCAATTTAAACAAAGATTAAACACGCTCTAGAAAAAATTCCCTGACTTGAAAAAAATTCCCTGACATTTCCAGGTTTTCCAGGTAGGGTAGACAACCAGTATGAGGAAGCAAATATATTTGCTAATTAATAATAATGATGAAGCAAAGTGCTCATCAAATGAACACCATAAAATTTTAAATACAAACAAAGTATAAACACCCGAGATCGAATTCTCAGCTAGTTGGAACGGTAATGAATTAAAAATATATCGACAATTAAGGCTTTCACTTGTAAATTATATTTTTAAACAGTACGATTGTAATGTGAATTTGTTGACTTCTTAATAATCGAATTTTAAATTGTACGATTTTGAACGTTTTCGACTTTAAAATGTTCAACAAATAAGTGTTAAAAATTAAAATGGTACAATTTTCAAAGATTTTTCTTCTAAAAGTCGAAAAACGTCGACAATTTCGTAGAATCCGCAGCTTAGGAAATAAAAAATTAGAGATGAGTTACAAAGATTTTGAATTAATTTTTCTATATATTAGCTTTTGGACTATTTTTGGTATATGTTATTTTAGCCAATCAGCAAAGAAATTCGAAAATATATTTAAAGGGAAAGTGATGAAATAGTGGCATTTTTTCAAAATAGTGACATCGCTGAAAAAATGGTCAAATAGTGTTGAGAGTGGCGTGAGTCCAAGTCCTGATAGTAAAAAAATGAAGGGATGAAATGATAAGTAAGATAGAAAAAATTAGTAGCATTACAATACCTGTAAATGAAAACCTGGAGAAAATCCCTTACGAAGTTGTTAGCTCTCTTCGAATTCGGTCCAGGAACTTCATAAAGCGGACACTCTTGCCCAGCAACGAAAAGTGCATCAATTTCTCGAACATGATACTGGTGCCTCGTCCTGATAACCAGGAAATCCGTATGTTGAATTTTGTGTTCATAAATCGGGGCTCTGTACATGTTATTTTCGACAGTCTGGATACTCTGTCCAGGCGTTAGAATTCCTAGGAAGGGACTTGTGTGAGCATAGGCTGTCTCTCCATATTTATACTTCTGAGGTCCCTGATCCTTTCCAGCTTTCCGTTTGTAGTAGTTCTTCATTTTGGAACACATGCCTACTTGATTCATGAGAGGCGGGTGTTCTTCAGAAAATTCAACAAGAACTAATTCCCCATCGCGACCTGTTAGATCCTCAGCAGTTCTCATAAAGAAGACATCACCACCACCAGAAGCTATTCTCTCCTGTTCTCTTTGCTTTGCTTTTTTTTTGATGTGTTTCAGCAGAGGAAGAACAGGATGTGGAGCTAGTTGTGCAAGAGGACCATGGCTAAAACGTCTCAATGGTGGCCTGTGGAAGTTCCTAAGACGCATCGGTCCCATGTAAGTTTGCACAAACGGAGCTCGTAGTTCAACGACGGGAGTGCTGTGTTGAATTAAGTTTCCTCCACCAACCTTCAACCTCAGAGTCGTTTCCGAAGATCGAGGAAGATAGTAGGGATCGTTCGAAATATTGAAGGGATCTCTGTCTGGAGACTTTGGCGGAGGAGGTGGCGTATCTTCCTCGAGAACGTTGATCACTCCAGCCTTTCCGAGAAGAAGTTTACTCTTCTTTACGTGAGGATGTGGGATTTTAACTTTAGGCTGAGGTCCGTTCTCTTTGTGAAGAAGGGCGGGATCGATATCATCGGGAATTCCGAGGACGATGTTCTCGTCGTTTGGATCCAGGGTGAGGATCTTTGGTTTAGGTATTTTCTTCATGTTTTCCGCATCCCAGATGATTTCGTCTTCCCAGAGACCGTAGACTAGTTCCTCGTTTTCTACTGGGAAAATGGACCACCAGGTGTCGTCGGTGTCCTCCCGGCTCATTTGCTGACCTCCCTTAGCAATTGGTCTGAATTCAAAGGAAGCGAAGTTATAATAAGTTTACAATTAGAGGAATATGATGACAGGGTGTCTACTTAAATTCTGAGAAAAAATTCCCTAACAATTCCAGGTTTTTTTCAGGCATCTCAAGTTTTTTCCAGGTATAATTTTTCATAGTCATGAGCTATTCACATATTTCGCATTTTTTGAAATAATCGACTTAGAATATGTATACAGTTTCGAGAGTTTACTATAAATAATGTTTTTTTTCAGTTCCTAGGGATTCAATTAATATGCTTAATTTAGAAAGCTTTGACGAATTATATTACAATATATTCCTAGATATATTATCACCATCGATTAATTAAATAATTAAATAATACTAAGAACATAATTAATTATTTAAACACATGAAATTCAGTACATATTTAGGAAAAATCAATGTGGGTACGTAATTGCATTTTCAACAAGATAGATGAATATTTAACCAAATAGTTGAATTTGCAACCAAAAAAGACGATTTTCCAACAAAATGCACGAATACTTAACCAAATAACTGAATTTACAACTAAAAAATATATGTTTTCAGCCAAAAATAAAATAATTAAATTTTCAGTTAACAAAATTAATTTTTTGCAAAAAATTAATTCAACCAAAGTGATAAATTTTCAATGAAAATAATTAATCTTCAACCGCAACAGACGAATTTTTAACCAAAAAAAGACGAATTTTTAACAAAAAAGTTTAACTTTCAACCAAGAAGATGAATTTTTAACTAAAATGATGAATATTGAACTGGAATACTTGAATTTTCAACCAAAACGATAAATTTTCAAACATGAAGATTAGGTTTCTGCCAAAAAAGACGATTTTTCAACAAAACACATGAATTTTCAACCAAATAGTTGAATTTTGAACTAAAAAAGATCCATTCTAAACGAAAATGAAGAATTTTCAACTAAAATGATGAATCTTCAACTGCGATAGTTGAATTTTCAACCAAATAGATGAATTTTCAACCAAAAAGATGAATTTTCAACCAAGAAGATTAATAGCACAGAGAAACCTCTGTTAATTTCTACCAATGAAAACAAATTTTCAACAAAACACATGAATTTTCAACTGGAAAAGATAAATTGCCAACCAAAAATTGAATGGTTAAATTTTCAGTTAAAACATATAATATTCCACCAAAAAAAAATTAATTTTCAACTAAAATGATGAAGTATTCAACTGAAATAATTAAATTTTGAGTTATAAAAGTGAATTTTCAACCAAAGAGATGAATTTTCAATTACAGTGATGGAATATTCAACTGGAATAGTTAAATTTTTAGTTAAAAAAAACGTATTTTAAAAAAAAAAGTTACATTTTCAAGCAAAGTAATGAATTTTCAACTACAATAATGAATCTTCAACTGGAATAGTTGAATTTTCAAGCAAAAATATAAATTTTCAACCAAGAAGATTAATTTTCTACCAAAAAGAACGAATTTTCAAAATACAGTAACATAAAGCTACTTTTACAAATGAAGAATCATTATTATTCAATTTTATATTGCAAAAAAAAAAATTCCCTGACTAAAATAAATGCCCTGACAATTCCAGGTTTTCGAGGACACCCTGTGTTTGTCTTTGAAGGTAACTTACAGTTTATTTTTTTGGGTTGGAACTATATTTTGTGTGGCAAGTCTGACATTAGGAGCTACAGGAACTGGAGCTCCTTTTCCAGGTTGGCTGAAGGCTTGAGCAGTTCTGTTTCCACTGGAAGGAACCCAACCAGCTGCGTTGCTTTTGCTGTTTAGTTTGTGCATCACCTTGTGCTTTATTTCATCGCCGTTCCATACGACATCATCTTCCCAGCGTAATTGCGAAACCATCAAAAAGGCATCATCCGCAAATTCTCCTTCCACATTTTCATTCTCTTGAGGTTCTTTCTGAAATTATGATGAAAGAATAAGGGATTATTTTGAAACTAAGTTTGAAATTGAGCTTATTAATTAAACATTTCTTAAAAAATTATCAATCAATGCAAGACACGCGATTTATTATCGAGTTGAGAAAGCAGATAATCTAAATTAAAAATTCTTTGACTTAAGAATTTATAAATATTCACTTTCCAAAGAGGCGAAAATTCTATATTTATTAAAGACTTGTACTAAAAAGTGTACAAATTGGTTACAAACATTTTCGTTTTGAATTTGAGTATTTTCGGAGAACACTATTTATATAGAAAATATATAGAAAATATATAGTTTAAAAAGGAACTTTTTTTATCTTCACATTTTCTAAAAATATTTCTAATAGGGATCACAGCACAAAATGAGCTCAAAGAAGGGGAAATAGGGTGATTTTCTCACGAAAAAGGGGAAAATAGGGGAAAGATTAAACACTTATTTTTATATCTCTTTTATATCGTTGGAAATCCATTCACAGTGATATGAAAAAGTCTGAGAAAAAAATAGAATTAGTTAAATAAAAAATTTTGATATGTTTAACATTGTTCTCACAAATATTTATTCTCAAGATTCATTATTTCTTCCTTACTATAATTAATACTTTCAATGTAAACGTAAAACTACACTCTTCAGTAGAGTGAAATAAAAATGCTAAAATTAATCGAATAGTTTGAGCTGAGGGATAACAATTTATAGGCCGACATCCAAAACAAGTGAAGAAAAAAATTTGAAATCGGTTATTATCTTCTGTTCTCACTTTTAAAATTACTATATTTAAAATTTTGAAAATTGAACAAAGATCTTGCCTCATTCAAAATTTGTTGAAAATTTACAAAAACATGTTTGTTGGATTGATTCGAACCTGAAATTTTTTTAACATGAACCAAAGAAACATGTTATTATTTTGTATTCATGGGAAACATTTTTTTCGTGGTGTATATAACGTCCCAAAATCGCAAAAAAATATGAAATCCCAAAAAATTTAATCGCGACAAAATTGTTTTTCAGAAAAAGCAAAATGATTTTTTATTTGGTTCAAGCTGAATAAATTTCTGCTTCGATATATTCAACTTTTTTTTTAAATGTGTGCATATGACTCAATCAACAACAAAAAAACTGTTTTTGAAATTTCGTAATTTTTATTTTTTTTTATTTTTCACAAGTAAAACCTGTAAATATAAGTGTCATGATTTTTGAACCAATAGGAGATATTTTGAATTTGAAAACGTTAAATTTTACTGATTTACATTTTTTTCACCTTTTGTCGAGTACTACAAATTTTGTAATGTTATTGGTACCTTATTTATGCAAAAATAATGTATTTAAGTGCTATAATTGCTTTAATTATTATTCAATAATGGGTACACTTGATCATTTCAGACACTTTTCCAAAGTATGAATGATTTTGAAGAAACAAAGTCAAGTTTTCAATTCTAAGTCTTCCAAATTGAAGAAACTTTGAAAGTAAATCATTAAAATCACAGAATTTTTAATTGTGAATTTTTAAAATTAAAAACTCTTCAATTTAAAAATATGTAAATAAAAATTATTCAATTTGAATGATTTTGAAGATCCAAAGTCAAGTTTTCAATTTTAAATCTTCAAAATTGAAGAAATTTCAAATGTAAATCATCAAAATTACTAATTATTTATTGTAAATTCAAAAAATTAAAAACTCTTCTATTTTAAAGATACATAAATAAAAATTCTTAGATTTCGATGATTTTGGAGATCAAAAGTCAAGTTTTCAATTCTAAGTCTTCCAAATGGAAGAAACTTTGAAAGTAACTCATTGAAATCACAGAATTTTTAATTGTGAATTTTTAAAATTAAAAACTCTTCAATTTAAAAATGTGCTATTAAAATTATTAAATTTTCTGAATTCTCTTGAATTTAACTGGAATTGTTTTGAAATCTTATGAATTTATCCTGAATTTGTTACCCTTTGGAAAAAATCCGGAATTGTGAGAGAATATTTTTCCTGTTTTAAGCTTGAGCAGTTCCGAGCTCTTCAGTTGCTCAAAACCCAGTAACTTATCCAACACTGATTTTAATGGGATATTTTCAGGTATTATTGCGGAAGAAGTTTTATATGCTTGTGATGAAAATACAATGGGGACAATTGGAGGTTCGGGCACTGGCGGTGAATTGGGTCTGGCAAATCCAGCTGTTCATTTCTTCCGAGGTTTGAGGCACAGAAATCTCTCTGCTATTCGTCATGCGACACAACGAGGACTGCACCAGTTGCAACAACTTCATGGTGGCCATGGAAACGACCACGGAAACCAAATTAAAGCCAAAGGAGCTCCATTGTTGATCCAGGGATTCAGGAGCAATCCGAAAGACCCCGAGAGTCATATCCTATTCTTTGACATCGAAGGACTGATAGGTAAAACATTCACATCTCTCTCTAGTTTCATCAGATTTACTTTACAGGTGTGTCCCTCCTTCCCTGATATTGCGGATAATATATTTCGTTAATTTGGTTTGTTGTCTTTGCTTAAATGTTGATGCAGTACAATTATTGAGTGATGAGTATGGCGCTATGACACCTGGATCTCTGGAAGCGCAGGGTTTAATTTCAGCTTCGGAATATCAGAAAGTAACCGCATTAACGCGCTCGGCAAGTCCTGATGCGCATAAAAAAATTGCAGGTGAGATCAAAAAACGCACACTCGCGGGCTGTTTCATATTTTTGCTGTTGAAGCATTCATTCTCCGTTCATGTGAGCATGATGGGTTTCAGTGATGAAAAATACTAATCTTAATTTGTAGACTTTTTCGGTCGCGTGAAGGATAAGGCTGGAGACGTGGAAAGAATCCTCAAGGAAAAGGATCGCCATGGTATTATCAATTATTGTCATATTTTCTTTTTGTTTATCAACCTGTTGTTAATTTTGTGTGTTTGCACATTCTTTTCCATTGTCCTCTAATTTTAATGTGAGTGAAACAGAGAGGGTGAGACCTCTAGTTGTGTTGGTCTACTTTGGATTGAAATAATAAACATTTTCGACATAATGCTTCTCCAAAAAATTGGTGTTTTGAAGGGCGTAATAAAACTGACCGAAATTGCAGATTTACTGATGTAAAATGTTATTCTTTAACCAAAGCCAAACATAATTTGCAGAATTAAAATTTGTATTTGACATGTAATTAATTTTCAGCTAAGAAAAAAGAAATTTTCAAACAAAAAAAAATGAATTTACAACTAAGATTATGAATCTTCAGCCAAACGAACACAGTTTAATTAAATTTTCAACAAAAGACATGAAATTTCAACCAGATGGTTGATTTTTCATACCAAAAATATTTATTTTCAACGAAAAAGTTAATGTGATGAATTTTCGATAAAAAATATTTTAATTTTCAACCAAAAACAGTTGAGATCAACCAAAAAATACGAATTTTCAATAAATTATTTGTATCCTTCACCAAAACAAACTAATTTTTCAAGCAAAAATTGGAATTTTTGACAAAAAAGTTGAATTTATAACACAAAAATATGCATTTTCCATCAAATTAATCGAAATTTTAACCCAAAAAAAACCGAGAAGGGAATTTTCAACTAAAAAAGATACATTTTTTAACAAAAATGAAATAGCTAAATTTTCCGTAAAAAAAATTCATTTTTAACAAAAAAAAAAAAATGAATTTTCAACAAAATTGTTACATTTTTGAGCAAAGAACAAAATTTTTAACTCAAATAGTGAATTTCAAAAAAAAAAAAATGAAGTTAACCCAATAGTTGAATTTTCTACCCAGAAAAGATTAATTTTCAACAAAATAGTTAAATTTTCAACCAAACAGATAAATTCTCAAAAAAAAGATTAAATTACCATAAAAAAGATAAATTTTAAACAAAAAATAGAATATAGTTAAATTTTCAGTAAAAAAAATTAATTTTCAGTAAAAAAAATTAATTTTCATTAAAAAAAAAAAAATTTACATCAAATAAATGAATTTTTAATCAAAAAGTTTGATTTTCTATAAAAAAAGATTAAATTTCATCAAAATACATGAATTTTCAACCAAATTTCTGAAAAAGAAAAGGATTTTTAACTCAAATAATGAATCTTCAACCAAAAAAATGAAGTTTCAACCCAACATTTGAATTTTCTACAAAAAAAGGACAAATTTTCAACAAAATAGTTAAATTTTCAACCAAACAGATAAATTCTCCAAAAAAAAGATTAAATTACCATAAAAAAGATAAATATTCAACAAAAAATAGAATATAGTTAAATTTTCAGTAAAAAAAATTAATTTTCATTTTAAAAAAATAATTTTAAATCAAATAAATGAATTTTCAATCAAAAAGTTGAATTTTCAACCAAATTTCTGAAAAAGAAAAGAATTTTTAACTCAATGAATCTTCAACCAAAAAAATCAAGTTTCAACCCAATAGTTGAATTTGCTACCAAAAAAAGACAAATTTTCACCCAAACATGTAAATTCTCAAACAAAATTGATTATCATAAAAAAAAGATAAATTTTCGACAAAAAATAGAATATAGTTAAATTTTCAGTAAAAAAATTAATTTTCTTTTAAAAAGAAAATAATTTTCAATTAAATAAATGAATTTTCAATCAAAAAGATTAATTTTTTACCAAAAAAGATTTAATTTTATCAAAATAGATGAATTTTCAACCAAATTTTTGAAAAAGAAAAGAATTTTTAACTCAATGAATCTTCAACCAAAAAAATAAAGTTTCAACCCAATAGTTGAATTTGCTACCAAAAAAAATACAAATTTTCAACCAAACATGTAAATTCTCAAACAAAATTGATTATCATAAAAAAAGATAAATTTTCGACAAAAAATAGAATATAGTTAAATTTTCAGTAAAAAAATTAATTTTCATTTAAAAAGAAAATAATTTGCAATGAAATAAATGAATTTTCAATCAAAAAGATTCATTTCATACCAGAAAAGATTAAGTTTGATCAAAGGACATGAATTTTCAACCAAATTTTGATTCATTTTTAACAAAAAGAAACGAATTTTCAACAAAATAGTTCAATTTTTAAGCAAAAAAAATTAAATTTTAACTAAAATAATGAATCTTCAATCAATAAAAAAATTAATTTTTCACCCAGTAGTGGAATTTTTTACACACAAAAAAACGAATTTTCAACAAAATGGTTATATTTTTAAGCGAAGAAATTAATTTTTAACTAAAATAATGAGTGCAACCAAAAAAATGAATTTTTAACTCAGTAGTTGAATTTTTGACCAAAAAAAGACAAATTTTCAAGAAAAATTTAACTAAAATAAGAATCTTCAAAAAAAAAGAATGTTTAACTTAGTAGTTGAATTTTTTACGAAAAAAAGACAAATTTTTAACAAAATAGATTAATTTTCAACAAGATAGTTTAATGTTCAACCAAACATGAATTTTCAACCAGTAAGATTAAATTTCTATCCAAAAAGATCAATTTTCAACAAAAAAGGGAATAGTTAAATTTGTAATTTAAAAAAAATGAATGAAAATGAATGAATTTTCAACCAAAAAGGCGAATTAGTCAACAAGAATATTAATATTGTACCAAAAAAGACAAAGTTCCAACAAAATACAAAAATTTTCAAGCAAATAGCTGAATTTTCAAATAAAAAAGATAAATGTTAACCCAAAAATGGAATAGGTACATTTTTAGTTTAAGAACTTAATTTAAACAACAGCAACAAACTTTCAACAAAGTAGTTAAATTTTCAAGCGAAGAAATTAATTTTTAACTAAAATAATGAATCTTCAACCGAAAAAAATGAATTATTAATTCAGTACTTGAATTTTTGACCAAAAAGGACAAATTTTCAACAAAATAGATGAATTTTTAACAAAAGTGTTAAATTTTCATCCAAACAGATGAATTTTGAACCAAGAATATTAAATTTCTATCGAAAAAGATACATTTTCAACAACAAAGGGAATAGTTGAGTTTTTATTAAAAAAATTAATTTTCAATCAAAGAGATGAATTTTCAACCAAAAAGATTGACTTTTCACCAAAAAATCATAAATTTCAATTACATTTTGAATTTTTAAAGGAATTTTCAACCTCATAAATAAATTTTCAACCTAATAGATGAATTTTCAACCAAAAGGCTGAATTAGTCAAAAAGAAGATTAATATTATTCCACAAAGGACAAAGTTTCAACAAAATACAGACATTTTCAAACAAAAAGCTGAATTTTCAAATAAAAAAGATAGATATTAAAGCAAACATGGAAAGGTAAACTTTTAGTTTAAGAAATTCATTTTTAACACGAAAAAACGAATTTTCAACAAAATTGTTAAAT